>JAANBB010000133.1:0-90305 GCA_014621425.1 Cylindrodendrum hubeiense
TGATGTGTGTGGCAAGGTGTGGCAAGGCAGGAAGTAGGACACCGCGCAGAAGCTGTGGCAAGAGCACTGGAACTCTGCGGGGTCATTGCCATTGCCGGCCCCATGACGCCAGCCCAGGGGAGAACCGGGGACTGGCTCCGGGGCTGGAACCACTAGCACCGCTGGAAGGACCACTGGGCCCAGGTCCCTGCCAACCAACGCCCGCGCAATTGGGTAATCGCATAAGCACCACGGTGAGCCATGACGCCGGCGCTGGCGTTCCGGGTATCCTCGGGGCAAGGGGACTTTGATTTCCGGAATGGGTGGAATGTGTGATGGGGCTTCGCTCGTGGGTTTTGGCTTGTGATTGTTTTTTGCAATTTGCAAACTGCTCCATCCAGAGGCCAATGGTCCGCAAGCCGGGGCAGATTGGGAATGGGGAAGTGCGAAAACAGAGGGCGGGCAGGAGTGGGAGCACAGTAACACTTACATCAGTGGTCATGGGCTTGTTGACGGGGCCCACCTGTAAACGCCAGTGTTAGTCGCATGATCAATAGCGTTTAACTTTCATCCAGTCACCGCGGCACTGCCGAGGAAGCAGTGCGCGACTCGGGCGAACCAAGGGAGAAACCTACCAGATGTTGTCCTTTGATGAGGGCTCCTCGACAATTCGCTTGTCAAGGGGTGATCGGCCGGTCTTGGCTCCAGAGTAGGCAGTCAGAGCACCGCTTGAGGTGATGGCAGTTCCAGTCTCGTAAACCAGCGCATCCTCGTAGAGAGCAGCGACTGAAGGGTTGGGGATCTGCAGGCGGTTTGGTCAGCGCCGTGAAGTCAGTGTATAGAGGGGAACGGTCGTACAATTGCGACACGGTCGTAGTCGATGTGCGCCTTGTCGTGTAGCTCCTGCTCTGAGGTAGGTGTTAGTTTCCATCAACTGGTTTGCAATGTTGGCATCGCCGACGAGGGTATGAGCGTACCGAGCTCAGTGTGCTCCAGGTGGGGACTGTCAAGATTGGTGTTAGTTGAGCCGTTCAATGGCATCACTGCCTGAGGAGAAGGAGGCACTCACGTCACACCGGTAGGGTGGAGAGCAGTCTTGTTAACGTTGTTGGCAATCACTATAGGACCAGAATGTCAGTATGATCGGAGGACCGAGAGAGATGAATGATGATGGTTTTGGCGTGGCTCTCTCCTTGTAAGAGAGAGCAGAGGGAGGATGATGGGTGTAGAGGCATCTCGATGGCCTTGGAAGATGGGAAGAAAAGCACAAAGACCAACTCACTCTTGGGCAAATCGGGACCGGTTGTTTTAATCTGGGACCTTGAACCTTTGAATCTTGAATTGATGTGAGGAGAATTGGTTCTGTAGACGGGGTCCTTCATCCTTATTAAACCTTTTGCGAGGAGATCGAGATTCGGGAGCGGACGCCCAGGGGTGTGGATGGTGCGGTGTGCTTCTCCACAGTGGAAACGCCAGATAGTGCCCGCCTGGGAGGCTTGGGAGGGTTGAAACCGAGGATGGAGATGGTAAGAGGCTCTGGGACGGCTGGGGACAAGCGCGAGGTGGAGCCGGCGAGGCGTCGCAGGTGATGGCCACGAATTCAAACCGGAAGGGATTTCTTGGTACCGTGACGCCAGCGAGTGTCGGCGTCGTTGTCGCGGGACGAGGTGTGGGCGGGAATCCCGGTCAGCCGTAGTCAGAGTCAGAGTCAGGGCCTGAGCCAGAGGGGATCGGGTCCGGGGCCAGCAGCAGAGTCCAGGCGCAGCAGGGACGCCGGGTGCATGGATTGCGGCCTGTCGTCGTTGCTTCGGGGCCTGTCGATTCGGGGCGTCTCGACGGGACCTGGAGACCGGAAGAGCCTGGTGGCGGGAAAAGGAGGGGAGATGCGGATGATGCAGGAGAGATGGGTGACAAGGGGTATGTGAGATGGTGGAGAGGCGGAGGAGGGGCAGCGACAGCACAAACAGCAGCAGCAGAAGCTTGCTTGAACCATGGGGGTGCCAAAGCAACCCGACAGGGTGCAGGAAGGGGCAGTCATGGGCATTGGGCATTGGGGTACGGGGGGACGGGGGACGATCGAAGAAAACGAGATCCCAAGCAGAGACGCAGTCTCCGGACCTCAGCATGACGCACCTTGTAGTAGATCTTTTGCGAGGCATCCTTCAGCTCGACCGACTTCTGGAAAACGTCGCCCTCCTTTTCGAGCTTGACGCTCTTGGTCCAGCCATCGAATGTGCCGGTCACGTAGACTTCCTCGGCGGGATGCTCCCTATGTGAAGCTCGGAGTCAGCTTGGACGTGTCTCAGACAGGGGCGGAATGCCGTGATTGTCGGGTAGGACGCAGGACGGCAATCGTCGAGGATGGGGATGTAGAGCCGGAGCTTGAGACAAGTGCTCGCGTGAACGGTTTTCGGCGTGTGTGCGGCGTGCGACTGGGAGCCCCGCCGGGTAGAGGCCGACGCGGAGGAGGTTGCGGAGGAAATTAAAACATACCACTTGAATGTGAAGCTGCCCATGGTTGTGATTAGGTGTTGGGTTCGGGTACGGGTTCTGGACAGAGCGATGAGGAGCGAGAGTTCGAGGTTTGTAGAGCGACGCGGTTGACGAGTTTTTGTGGTTGAGACGGATACGATGGAGGGTTGGGAGGAAAGCGGAAACGAGGGCTGGTCTGGTCGGGGCCTGGTCTGGCGTTCGGTCTGTCGGTCTGGCTGCTGGGGGGATCCCGAAATTAAAGATGGCTCGCTGGCGAGATGGAGCAAAACAACACCACCACAGCCACTGCCGCCGACAACCGAATCGCCGGTGTGATGATAAATCGGCAGGGGACGGATGAGTAGTCAGCGACGACCCGTGTAAGATGAGGCAGGCGAATATTTGATCCCAGGTGGCGAGAGTCTGAGGATGAGGGGAGAGAGCATGAGAATAAGAGGATGGTTGGAAGGGTGGGGGACGGCGCGTCGATGGTGTACACGGATTCCCGACACTACACGACGTGTGCGTGCTGTGGCAGGTACTGCAGCAGGCGGTAGATAAGCTACCAGATGGGTGGTTTGTTGCGGTGACGGCTAATACCCAGAGCAGCGGCGCCAGTAGAGACAACAAACACTACACACAGCGGGAGCGAACACCTGGATTCGTCCGCATTCGACGGCGACGGAGACGGCGATGATCTCCCCCCGTTTCCCCAACGTCAACCATCTCCACCCACCACACGGATTACGCGAATCCCACGTACGTCGCATTGTGCTGGCTGCCACTCCGTATGTAGGTAGGCACTACGTAGGTAGGTGCGTGCGTGCGTCCCGGTATGGTATCAGCTCCCTTGCCTCTCACCTACCTGTTCCGTCTCGTCCTCATCGCTCGCGTCGAGATGGATCATGGACCCGGACTGGCCTGATTGCGGCATCCGCAGCAACCAGCCCGCAATCAGCAACATTTGGGCAGAAAAGGGAAAATGGGCAAACGATGGTCGACGCTAGCAGCTAAAGGAGCTCCAAGCGCCACCGACCGACGGGGGAGACCCATGGAGGGCAAGGCTCTACGGCTGGGCGCTGCTTGTGGTGCCTGTGGTGCTCCTGGCTCGGTGCAGTTCCTGTGACCAGCCCACAAGTGGATCAGTTGGGACCTGGTTCCAGAGTCTCTGACGACATGACATGGGCTATCTGATGGCGTTGTGTGTGTCGTGGCTTGCAAGAGTTGGTCCGCATCCGGGGCAGCCGGCTTCTCGCAGTCCAGCGGCCAGCAGCACCACCAGTGGCCAGAGGTGGGTTGATGGGTGGCTGGAGGGTTGAAGGCGGTGGCTTCCAGTCCCCAATCTCTCCAAACTCTCTTTGCCTTGGCAATCTACTACTTAGTGCATGCACAATCGACGTTGAGGCCATGAATGACGACAAAACTTTGTCGGAGGCAACACCCCGGAGCTCGGCATTACCAAGCTGCATAGCTTGCTCGGTAGCTAAGGCAGCTAGGTAGCTAGGCTCCTAGCCCATTGTTTGTTACGTCGCGGCACTTTGCAGTCTGGGAGGGGCAGCTGAGCTAGCGATTGAGCTGGTTGCAGACGATGGTGATTGTTTGTTACTATGTTGTTTGGCCGTCTTGATAGCGCCGACGGTGCTGATGCATTTCACCCAGGCTAAATTAATTGATGGCGCTCGACGTGCTGCTGTCTTAGGCTTAGCCTCAATTGACTGTCTCACTCAGCCGGAGCTAGTTACCCGCTAGTCAGGTCACGGTGCAGGCAGGCTTTGAGACAGCTGGTTCAGGTGCAAACGCTGATGGACAAGCCCGAAATCTTGTCGTCAGCTGATCCCTGTGACGGGCTATTCCCGCCAGACGTGTATGGATTCTGTCATTTTGTCGTTGAACCACCACCTGATCCGGCCTTCAATGGGCTTGGTCAGCCAGCGATTCGGGTCAACGTCGACTCGCCCAGTAGCCGACGAGCATTGGACAACAAGTCCCTGCGGCGATGGCCTATAGTGTATTGCTGTGGGGGCCATGACAACGTCCGAGGCGGAGTAGTCGTGGCATATACCAAGCGCCTCGAGGCCGCCGTCTTGATATTCGATCAAGATCCCGAGGCATGTCCTTGGCTCGGGTGTCCCAGGGACCCAGCGATGAAATACCCTAAATTTCTTGACATTGTTCAAAGACGCCAGCGAAAGATAGTAAAGACTGTCCGGCTTTGGCGGCCCGTGGCCATAAAATACGCCCCGGGTATCAACGTCAGCGCTGCCGGTTGGCCTCAATGGTGTACCAATATTCGGGGCCAATCCTTCGGGATCCGGGTCGGGCAACAGCAAGTGGCTAAGAGCCGAGCCCAAAAATCGGGTTTGGGTTCCTGGCTCGTTTGGGTTGTTGTAGCCGCCCAGAGTCTGAAATCGCCCAATGCTGGTGCCAACCTGATGTGTTTCGTTGTCAGTCTGAGTTATAGAATCAAGAGCATTGCATTGGAAGTATCTTACAACTAGAGCCGCATCCCGAGACCACTCTGAATCCGTCACCCGAAGCCATAGTCCTGCGATCTTCTCTCCTTTTGCAAGCGGGAAGAAAAGGCGAACATAGCCTCGACGCTCGGTCAGATGAGCCGCGTCCTGGGGAGGGGGGCAGGCCTCATCGAAGCGATCACGGTGAGGATGGATCCAGTATAAAACGCCGCCCCGACAGAACGCGGTAAGGCCTGTTATCCCCTCCAGGTTGACGCAGCGTACGCGTGATGGTATGCGCTGTCGGTCATACCAAAAGAATGGCGGGCGAGGGGGGTTAGGCGTGTCCCAGAGCTGAAGAGCTTGCGGAGACTTTATACGCAGAAATCGGCCCTGTAGTTGTCAGTTAGCCCACGGTGGAGGAAGGACTGGACGCATCCGACTACCTTGATTTCAACCTGTACGCTGCGTAGATCATCGAGCTGTTCTACCGCGTACCAAGAATCTCCGCCTGTTCTGTCGGGCGCGGGGCTATCATGGTCGTCAAAGAACTCCAGCTTTCTGACACCCAAACTGTCCAGGAATATTCTAAGGCGACCCGATTGATGTGATCCCGTTACCAATCCATTGACACGGTCCCAAGACTGTATTGAAGGAAGCGGCAGCTCTCGCCCGACAGTTCCCCTATCTATCAAAGGGCGATAGAGACGGCTCCTATACAATGCCAATAGTAGTCTCCATAACGGCGATTCATGACAGTAACGGAATATCATCTCGCTCAGTTCTCGGGGCAAACGGCGTAAAGAGGACGAGAGGCTACCCACGCCAGCCCCCGGTATGTCTAAAACTGAAGCAGACCTTTCCGACCAGGCGTGATAGCGTGAATTTGGAAACGGCTGGATCCATACGCCAATTCCCCAAATGTCTCTGAGAGTAAGTTTCAGGCCATGTTGATTGACCATGTGGTAACAGTCGACATGGTAAAGAAAGGCTTCTCGGCGGCTAAGGCGACAGTCGTGACAGGCCGCGCGCCGGCAGAGTCGCCACCACGAAGAGCGATTCCTCTCGTAAGTTGCTTGAACGCGAAATGTGGGCTCAAGAGGGGGGATCTCAAAACTGAGCGTAAAGGCGGAGAAGGTGGGCGATTCCCAGTCGCCAACAACTGCAATGGGTTGTTAGATGGATGCGTCTGGCTGAGGGACATGAAGGGGGCCTAAGTGTGTACCTGCGGCTACTGTTTCGCCTAGTAATACGGGGATACGGCAAATAACACAGTATGCGTTCTGTAAGGGGATATGGCAGGTTGGGGCAGAATGGTTATGATCCTCAACACGCGTCTGTTGACTCGTCGGTCGGCTCGTCGATTGACTCGCCGATTGCCTCTTCGATTGCTGCATGGCGGCGGTGGACGTCTGGGCGTCCGACTCTGTCTCGGCACACCGCAAGGCAACAGAGACAGAGAAGCTAACGACGCACGAGAAACCAAGCCACCAAACGGCTATAAGGGAGTCATGGCCCCGCGATTTGATTCGTTATTGGGGTTAATTTACGTGTCGGTTGTAGGTTTGGTCTTTGTTTTGCTTTGTTGGTTATGCTTGTCTTTAGCACACATCACTTCCCCGTCCGTGCTCAATCCCCACATCAAGCCTGTTTACCTTCTGGAACCAGCTTGGTGCCCCCCTCACTCACTGTAGTCATCCCTCGTAGCTATGGTCTGGTCGGCGATGTAGATCTGTCAAGCACATGCTACATGCACATCTGAGATGGAACCGATATCGCGGGTCACATTGTAGGGCCTGGGTCCAAGCGTAGACGCGGCAATGATCATACGAACGAATACCTGCTGCATGATGGTCTGAGGCGGTGTACTCGCCATCGTTCGATGTGGCCGGCAAGATGCACGGCGTCTGGGTCTGCAGATGTCATGTCGCCGAGCAGAACAGTGCTGTCTACAAATGCCCGCACTCGTCACGGCAGTAATGGCCTACTGATTAGTGACGTAACAAGAGTCTAAAAACTAGAATCTAAAAACTAGAATCTAGGTCGTACAGGTCAAGCTGCAGAATATTCCGTCCAAGGTAAGGATGCAGCCCCCGGTTCGGCCCTTAACCCAGTTCTGCAAGTGATCATGCCACGCATTCCCATGCTTCAGTATGCTTACTACGTACTCTTCTGTACGCGGGAGAGGAAACAAGAAAGACACAGTGTGCATCAGGAGATCACTCCGATTAACTTGCTTTGTCGATTCCTGTCATGCACTCATTTCGTTCGGCTGTCTCAACCCGCGCTCCAATCTCGCTAGCAAACTCATATTCAATGCTGGTACCATGAACAATCATAAACTCGATAATATATAACTATTTCTCCTTTAAGGCTCGTTAAGGCGACACATATTTACAATGCCCAAGAGCATTTTGAGTTGATGCAACTCTCCAGAGACTAGAGCTCCTCCTTCGAGGCAGTCTTCTGCTCCTTCGAGGCAGTCTCCTCCTCCTTTGAGGCAGTCTCCTCCTCCTTCGAGGCAGTCTTCTCCTCCTTACCCTGTACCACCTTTGCCTTCAGGGCATTCGCCTTAATGTCAAATTCTATCTTCTTCTCCTCGGGCTGTGTATGCAGCACCCAGGCAACAACACTGTCGTCCTCGGGCGCAGTCTTGTACTTGCCCAGGTCGGAGAAAATGTCTGAGGCGGTTAGATGAGCAAATAGTTTGATATGTCTGGGTGCGTTTCTTTGATGACTTACCCTTGCATTCGCCAGTCTCGGCGGCCCACAGCGGAAGAATACCATACAGAGCTCCGGGAGCGAAGATGGCGACTCGGTGCTCATCTTGCGATCGATCAATCTTGTCGGCCGGTGGGAACTCAACAACGGATTCCACCTCGTCTTCTTCTTGCTTGGGCCTGTCAAAGACGGCAAACAGAGCCTTACCGGCGCCGTCCGTTCGCTCCTCTTCCTCTATCCATTCACGGACCAGAAGTGGCAGTTTATCATAGTCCATCAACAGAAGGTTCCGATTATGGAGGTGAGGATCCATCCCAGCCCACCCACCCGGATACTCCCTGTCAGCAAAGACCTTTTTGAGACCTTGACCCCAGGGCTTTAGACCGTTGGGTGGCGCCTCCATCAGATCGTGGAGGGTGTACTCAAAGGCGTTGAAGTTAGCCCTGGACTCGCAGGCCGACTTAAATGACGACATGGCCTTTGAGGAAAACGGATTACTCCAGTCGAAACCATCGACCTTGTTAGGTTGCGGCGGCTTGCGAAAATTGAAGGCCTGTGCTGTGCCAGCGAGCAGCACGGCCAGGGTTGGAGCTGAGTTGAGCTTCATGGTTGGAGTTGATGATGATACGGTCCAAGCAAGTCAGGCTATATCAAGTTGCGGCTCAGCGTGAGTCGAGTGCTTGATAACGAGAACCACAACCCGGTTTACCATTAACACGGGCCATTCTAAATAGTCCCATCAAGTGAAGCCAGCCTGGCAAGAATAACTGCGTTGCTGTCCTCCTCGGACGGTTGAAGCTCCGGATTTCCTTTTCGGGACTCATGAGTATTGACGAGGGGGCTGCTCGGCTAAGTAGTGGGAGGGGGAAGAAGTCATGGGTTCACAGTTTCATGTCAAGGCAAGGCGAGGTCTGGCCATCATGACACCACTATCTAAGCGGTTATGAGATGTTGTTTTCTCCTTGTCGCTGGTCGACTATGACTTTGGCGGATTGAGGTTTTGTACAAATCCGAGGCGTTCGCATCAGATATGGACGATGCAGACCACTTGCAATGTGACACGGACCCGGAATCTCGGTTCACCGAGCCAGAACAGAGTCCCACTCATTAGGTCACGTCTGAGTTTATTTTTAATTTTATTCGGAGATTCGCCTTTTGCGTCAACTATGGCCATGGATGTGAGTCAACCAGTGATTCCCTCCCCCGGCCCCGAGGCCTCTGAGCAGATATGCCAGGGAGCAACAATTCATGTCCCGGCCTGGCGGTTAGCGACTGGCACGAGAACGGTGATGCGACGCGGGTTGGCGGCCCGCAAAGACGCAAGTTTCACGACAATGGTGTAGGGTACAGAGGTGGATATGCAGACCAATATTGCTGGGTGCCCGGACTTTTGGGTGCCCGGACAAGAAATACGAGCATATATGCATTGAGCCTACCGGAGTGGAGTTCCGCAGATTTGTTTGAAATTGTTTCCAGATGCCGGGCCCCCGTGTTTCCCTGGGAGAGCTGGGAGTGGATGTGGCGCGCAGTGCCCAGACTATTGTTCAGCGCCAGCGCCCAGGGCTTGGCCAGGCTCTACGCCGTAAGTTGATGCCGACATAGCCGCAACCCAAGCCGTGATGGGAGGCCTGGTGGAGGGCTTGGCAGCCAGCGCGATGGGCTATGACCAACCGGCGGGACTCCAGGCGGCTGCGGACGAGCCAGACGCCGCCATGGTGCATCAACCTAGTGGCCCGTCGTGCTACAGGACGTGCTACGTGCGACGTGCTAAACAATATGTAGGCCGTCAGCCAGGTCGGGGCTCGCGGGATCGATCGCCCGCCTGCTGGGCTTTAATTACTGCCTACCTTATTTCTTAATTAGGGGCGATCGACTCGTATTGACAGACCCCCAAGCCCCGATCTTGCCGGTCGGAAAGTCCCGTACGCAGCCCAGTAGGCACATTCGCAGCCAACTCCCGGGTTGTTAGGCCCCTTGGCTGTTCTGGGCCCGCGCATCTGCCTTCTTGGCACCCGCTGAACCTGAAGTAGGCGCCGCCGTCTGTAATTAACACAGAACCCCCAGGGCTCTGGAGCAATGGCGATGCTGCGTTATGCCCTGCAGGGCTAGGCGCCCCCCCACCTGATTCAGTTGAAGCAACCCCTGAGCCCCGGCCCCTTTGCTGGCCGCTGCGCCACGTCCCCCGTCCGTGGCATCAGCAGTATCGTGAGCTTCTAGGCCCGATCCATCTGGGCCACGACCGGGGGTGCCGGAGGCTGAAGCAGTCGGGTTATTTCTCGTCAGGTAAAAGGTTTCGGGGAATAGTTATTATAGGATCGATATAGCTGCCCGTCAGGCGACTTTTTATCGTGGCTCAAATTCTGTTGTTCTCTTCTACACTCGTTGGCACCTGCTTGCCGAAGCTTTCTTTGCGTCCTGATTCATTTCCTCTCCCCGTGTCGCTATTTTCGCCTCACTTCCCACTGCTCGCTTCACACACACCTGACGAGCCAGTCCTTTCCGGGACAAACACAACCATGTCGACGACTGAAGTCGGCAGCACTACCGGCGTCATGGCAGGTAGCAAGCCGGTCACCACCGGCACGACCAAGGCCGGTTGGCCGCTGTGGAAGAAGCTCACCCTCGTGGGCGTGATCCTCATCGTCGCCATCGGTCTCGGCGTCGGTCTCGGTGTCGGCCTGACTCGCGGCAATGGCGACGACGACGACAGCGGCAGCGGTGATGGCGACAACAGCGGCGACGGCGACAACAGCGGCGACGACGACACCAACACCAACAACACCAGCGTCTGGCAGCCCGCCGTCGGCGCCTCGTGGCAGATCATCCTCAAGTACCCCATCTCTCTCGACGACGACAGCACCGACGGCCTCGCGCCCAACGTCTCCATCTGGGATCTCGACCTGTACGACAACGACATCTCCATCTTCAAGGCCCTGAGCGATGCCGGCAAGCACGTCATCTGCTACTTTAGCGCCGGCTCCTGGGAGGACTGGCGCGACGATGCCGGCGACTTCGCCGATGCCGATCTGGGCAAGGGACTCGACGGTTGGGAGGGCGAGAAGTGGCTCAACATCTCCAGCCCTGCCGTGCGCAAGATTATGAAGAAGCGCATCAAGTATGCCTCCGACAAGGGCTGCAACGCCATTGATCCCGACAATGTTGACGGTTACGTGAGTTCTCCCTCATCTGTTGTGTCTCACCCATCTTCCCCCATCTTCCATCCCATTCAGGAGTGGGATGAAGCGACAGAACGAGTTAAAGGTCCATTTCACTAACCCTTACCAGCAAAACGAGAACGGCCTGAGCCTCACCAAGGAAGACACCATCTCCTACGTCAAGTTTCTCTCCAACGAAGCTGCCCAGTACAACATGTCCACCGGCTTGAAGAACGCTGGCGGCATCATCAGCGACGTCCTCGACTACGTCCACTTCTCCGTCAACGAGCAGTGCATCGAGTACAGCGAGTGCGAGACCTTTTCCGCCTTCATCGATGCCGACAAGCCCGTCTTCAACATCGAGTACCCCTCCAAGGCACCCAAGGTTTCTTCCTCCGCCAAGTCCGAAATCTGCTCCACCTCCGGTAATGCCGCGGGCAGCAATAAGTTCAGCAAGGTTATCAAGAAGATGATTCTCGACGGATGGGTTGAGTACTGTGGCACAACAAAGACGTATACTACCGAGGTGGACAAGTCCTAGCGGATGGGCGACCTCATCTTAGACAACTCAAACACCTCAAACATCTCGGAACCTTAACCTCAAAACATCGGCGCGATTGGATGCACATTTTATATATATATATTGGAACGATGCGGATGAGACAGATTCGTCAGGGCTAGCCTCAGTGGCTTAAGGGGCCTGCTAGAGAGCCCCGGCCCGTAGTATATAACCTGGATGGTGTGACTGAGAGTACCTCCGGGATGCCTCATCGAGGTGTACATACGAGCGAGATTCCATTCTCATGCACATCTTCAGATACGGCCGATAATAATCATAATACTCCTTATTGATTGGCAATTTTCATTTCATCAAAGACTAGTTAAATCAACACCTCCCGCTGTCGTTGACCACGTACGTAGCATTGTCGTCAAGGCGGCCGTTGCATTCACCTCAACCTGGGCCGAAGCCTCAAGTATCTACAGTGATATTCGCCTGGTAAAGTACGCCATCGTCGTCAATACACGTTTCCTCCCTCGTATACGTATTATACAATATCCTTCCCGTGAACAACACGGCATTTCATATCCCAAAACGCCAAAAGCCAACAATCAGTTGCGCAACTGTTTTGGGTATCCTAAGAGACGCGTCCCCCCCTCATTTCATCATACACACTGAACCACCAACTACTCATGGGCCTCCCTAAACGAAGACAGGATTCCAGCAACTTCCTCAACAAGCTCCTAATTAGCTGCCATGAATTTCGAAACCCCCTCTTGCTTAAACAGCCAGTCACTGTTGGCGTCGACCATGAAGTTGGTAATGTTGAACTCGTTGGGAACCGCCAACTCCGACCCATTGCCATTGGTCATCTCCATGTCACTGCCCGACGGCGCTTGAGCGTGACTGACCCCGGCCATGTTCTCACCACCCACTGGTAGGCGAGGCACGTTGAAGAAGTCAAACACATCAAGATACTCGAGTTCGTTTGGTGCTGGTGTCCTCGCGGGTGTCACGCTGGGTAACCTGCTGAGGGCAGATCCACCATGCTTTGGCTGTCGAGAGATGAGGAAATCCAGGTCGAATGCAGTGCGTCGCATGTCCGATAGTATTTTGACGGAGCTTGGCGTCACCCCGTCGCCCTGGCGTTCGCTGTCGCGGTGCTCATCGAGCACCCTCTGCAACAGCTGGCAATACCTTGCCGCAACGGGCCAGAAGCGGCCCATCTCCCGCAGCGTCTCGACGAAAAACGAGATCTGAGGGGACAGCTTGTGCTCGACGGTCGAGCCGTGGACTAGGAGAAGTCGCGCAGACACCCATAGAGTGAAGGCGAAGGGCGGGCCGAGCTTCTCCAGCATGCCGTTATTGACCACAAACTCGCCGAGCGCAGCAACGTTCTCGACCGCGCTGTGACACCTTTGGGATGCACTATAAGACGGTGTGAAGATGGGCGATCGTGTCGTTGGGTATGCTGCGGACGAGTGGAGGCGGATGACTGCGGTGTGGTATGTGGCGTGAAGCATGACCCATGCGCAGTTGATGTTCTTGCTCCCCGGTTGGAAAAGCTTGGCCATGTTCCCAAACTCGCCGGGCAGACCGAATTTCCAGGATGTGAGCATGTTGTCGAGTTCTTTGTATTGCATCTGCCACTGCTCTACGTCGCTCAAGGCACTGATGTCAACCGGTTGCTTGAGGAACTTGTGAACCTTGGATAGTATGCCCAGGATCTCAATGTAGTGGGCAAACGCGCCAAGGTTCTCTGGGCGGTCTGGTTCATGCTCCGGGGACTCCTCGTGATGCCCTTGAGTTCTGAACCACCGGGTTTCAACCTTTTGGTTCTTGATCCACAGGTCATCGCGGCACGGCAACGAGCGGTCAATCTCCTTGTCATCAAGGGCGAATTCGAAGGCCGTGGCAATGGTCGCGTATCTGTCCAGTAGGTAAATCATCCAGAAGAGTCGTCGTCGAGCCTCTTCTTCGATAAAGTCCTTGGGTTCGGACAGGGTAATGGCCCGGAGGGTATAGATGGACATGTAGTGAGGAGAGACGGTGGAGGATGTGGCCTCGACGGCCAGTCCCAGCTGTACTACAGAGCGTGTGATGAGAGCCATGATGTTCCAACCCGGAGGGCCATTGCTGCTGCCAACGAGGTCAAGGGAAAGGATGACAAGGGCCTGCAAGGACTTGACAGACGAGTTTTCCATGCCATAGAGCAGCACTCGCTCCTTGGAGACATTGTGATAATGCTCTCTCCGCTCATCCGTCAGCCTCGGGTCGGTGGAATAGCGCATTGTGGTAGCGACGATGGCGTGGAGCAGGACCCGGTCAGTCTCATCGAGCGCAGAGGGGCCGAAGAGAGAATCGAGCGTGGTTTTGCGGTGGAGGATGGGGCACCAGGTGTTGATGTGTTTGAAATAGAGATCTACGAGAGCGTAGAGCAGGTCGTAGGGTGGTGTATCCCGATCGGGGGTTGTCGTTCCTGGCGCTGAAGAAATGGGCGCCGTGGGAGAGTGACTGGAACCGTAGTAGTCCTGAGCGGCGGCGCTGGGCTGCATGGCCGGTATATGGGGCGGCGCCGACATTGCGGACATGGGCCCTTGGTTGTGGTATCCATCATTGATGCCGGGCGTGTGAGGGACACCAAACTCGATGTTCTGAGAGCCAGGCGGGAAGTTGGAGCCGTTTGACTTGTGGAGGAAGAGGGCGGTATCGGCCTGGGGTGTGCGGATGGGCTCCGAGGCACGAAATAGGTTCGTCGGGGCGTCGCGAGGGGTGCTGCCTTGTTCGCTGGGGAGGCTAGGGTTGCTATTGCGAATGCTTATAGCAAGGCCTGAATTCGAGTTGGCGACGAGCGAACCCTGGAGGATTTCAGAGTGGGAGCGTAGTATCTCCTCGAGCTTGTCTAGGCGCTGCTCTAGCTCGCGGCCGTAGCCAGCTCGCAGGCCAGGCTTCTTTCGCTCCTTGTACTCGCAAATGGCACCATTACGGGTGCACCAACCGCATGCTGGTTGACCACGATCGCATTTGACCTAATAGAAAGAGGGAGGGTTAGACAGTTGCTCGCTTGGAGGAGGAAGAAGAAGAAGAAGAGGCATGACGCTCACCTTTCTCTGTTTGCACAGCTCGCATCTGGGAGTGACGTTGTTAGTGTGTGACCGGGAGGCGGATATGGTTTGTGTGACAGGAAGGGAAAGCTGGCGATGCGATTCGGGCTTTCGGTCGATGTCGAGTTCCAGCTCGGGCTCGACTTCTTCCGAGGGCGAGGCAGGGGACGGGGGATAAGATGAGGCCTCGGAGGGTGGCATGGCGGGTTGGTGAAGAGGGTTGGAGAGAGACAGTGGGGCAAGACGACAATTGCGACGGCAACGATGAAGATGGCGGCGACGACGGCGGCGATGAAGCACAGACGAGGATGACGCGCCAAGATGCAACGAGGGGAGGATTTGGGCAGCAGAGCGAGGAGAAGTGTTTGAAGCAGCAAAATGACGGGGAGAATGACGGGGAGAATGGCAAGGAACCGCTGCGGTTGCAGACGGCATAGAAGGTTGAGGAGAAGGTTGAGGAGACGGCGACTTACGAAACGGAGACGGGCCGCTTGCGCTTCCCATTGTGGCAGAGGATGTCTTCACCATGGTCGTCGTCGTCACTGACAAAAGTGTTTGCCTCGTCGCTGTCGAGCTCGGGGCCGGACGGGAGACGCTCTCCCGAGGGGGGGCCCGTAGGCTTCCCGGCCCCGTTGATCATGGCGAGCGAAGGCAACGTGCCTGAAGGTGGACGGAACGGGGCGCTGCAGGCCCTCGCTCCAGTCCTTGGCCTGTAGGACGGCTGGGGCCCTTGGGACTCGGGAGGGGCGTGTGAGCAGTCGGCGAGATGAAGCAGCGAGAAGCGAGGTCTCGCACTGACGAGGGCAGGTGGACAGGAGGTGGACAGAGGTGGAAGCCCGAGAGGGAGCGAAGGGACGCCAACGAGCGGCAGGACTGGCAGGACTGGCAGGTCTGGCAGATGCGCGACGGCGATGCAGGGAAGCGCCAGGGGAAACGCCAGGGAGCGCCCTCGCTGATCCGGGGCAATGGTTCGCGGGAGAGGACAAAGGAACCCCGAACCCGAGCTTGAGCCTGGATGGAGCCTGGAGCCAAAGCCTGAACCGGAGGTGGAGGGGAAGAGGATGGCCGGCGCAAGATGTACGAGAGGGGAAGGGCAATGCGCTCGCTGCACGGCAAGGTACGATGTTACAGCAGGCCAGGTACCCAAGGGTTCGGCGCGTCTGTTGATACTCGGTCACTCGTTAGAACTTGCTTGTTTGCCCATGGGCCATGGCCCCGACAGGCCACTCGTCCGTTTTCCCTTTTTCGCCTTCTTTGTTACATGAGGTCAACCGTCCCCAATAGCCATGCCATGTTCCACTCTCCGGTACCTCGGACAGACGGGCCACCAAGCGCAACGCGCCATTGGCTGCATCCCACATGGAGCTGGGGTTCGGCCGAGGTGGGCGGGAGGTGGGTGGGTTCCAGCGCCGGACCAAGGGCACGGCGCAGGGTTTTTTCTCGTCGCCTGGGTGTCAGAACGGGGCTAAATTGATTACGAGGTCCCTGTCTGCTACGGAAGTACGCCGTGGAATTAGTGTCCGTGGTTGATGACGGCGGCAGAAGCTGAGCAGCGCAGCGGCCGGGGGATATGAAGCTGTCGCTGCGACTCGGCCAGGAATCACGGTGACAGTGGGAAAACGCGAAGTGGTCACGCACGCAACCATCCCCCCGGTCTGCAACATGGGACGCATCTCTGCTCGGGGTACCTAACCTTTTTGTCCCCCAGAAAGGCTCTCACATGGGGGCGGGAGCAGAGAGCGGGGAAGGCTGGGGCCGCTGTGATTGGAAGACGCCGCTACGCCTTGACGGAGGGTTGTGTTGCGGTGGCCTGGATGGTCTCAGCGGCCTCAGTCGTCGGTGGACACAGTGGGCT
Organism: Cylindrodendrum hubeiense; assembly: GCA_014621425.1. NCBI lineage: Eukaryota > Fungi > Ascomycota > Sordariomycetes > Hypocreales > Nectriaceae > Cylindrodendrum > Cylindrodendrum hubeiense. The sequence continues at coordinate 16,239 of JAANBB010000133.1, forward strand.
GATACCGCATCCGTCCTGGCATCTCTCCGTCTCTGTTTCTTCATCTCTGTCTCTGCGTGTCTCTCGTCCTCGATTTCATTTCTCCGAGCCGGCTTCGCCGTGCGTGTCGCTGTCGCTTCTGGTCCACTCTCGACCGAATCCTGGCGCTGGCTCCGGCTCCGGCGCCGGGGGAAAGGAGCTGTGGTTGTCACAGGGAAAAAAGGGCATGTTGCCGCCACTGTGGACCGCACCGTGGACGCAACGCATCACACTTCAAATTCGGAATAATTAGCATGCACCCACCGCACTGTAGAAAGGTCCCACCTACCCGAACAAGATGTCCACCGCCATTCGGTTGTTTGTGGCGGGTAATGGCTCAACCGCCTCGATGTGGACAACTCGGAGAGGTGGAGGGTCGTTTCAATGTGACCGATACTGCCATTTTCGAGGCCGTTTTCATGGACAGTCCGTACGTTCGAACAGCTTCTTCGTCGACAGGACAATCAGGGCTCGCCTTGCTTCTTATACCGGGAATGTTCGTACGACATGTCAACCCCCAGTCTCTCCCCCATCATCTCCCCCAATTCCTTTCACCCCGCAATATCGCCGTCAATCGCCCAAGAAACCAGACCCTCGTCGACGTCCAAACATGTCCACCCATCCGTCCACCTGCCCGCTCATCCACCTGTCCACCTGTCCACTGGCGTAGAGCTGCACTGCCCCACCCAGATCGCTTGCGCCCGACTCGGTCGACAACCACCGAAACTGCCCCCACGGCCCACGCGACGTGACCACTTATCCATCGACACTGCGGCACTCAGGCACTGCGCGCTCCAACGAAGTCGCCTCGGCACCCGGTCCGATCCACCCAATTCATCATCCGATGCCTTCTGGACTCCTTCTCTTATATCTGAGACCGAGACCAAGACTGCAACGGCAGCATTGACGGCGGCAGTGCTCCCGACTGCTACCCCTCCTCCCCTCCTGAGCCTCAAGTGGTCCCTGCACGTCTGACGCGGGACGCATTCGCCCCTCGCCGATCTATGTGGAGACCGGTCCGGTTGAAGATGTTCCATCCAAAGCCGGTGGCTTCGGGTTATCTGCCCCCGACAATGTTCTGGACGGCATAGCCGGTCCCAATTCACCCCCACAGTCGCCCATTGGGACGCCTCTCATAGGCACTTGATCATGAGTCGCCATCCGATCACGAGCAGATTAATAGCTGCCAGCGTCGACGTTGTAGATTCATTCATCTTGTCCTTCTTTCCACGATCCTGGCTTCTCTTCTAAACCCAACCCACCCCCTCCACCCTCCCAACATCGCTCGACTCCTGCAGCCTCCCTCACTTCGTTGGCTGCTTTCATCTTCCCCTCTACTTCGCCAACATACCCCCAAGCAAAAGGATAGACCTCGCAATGGCTTCCATCAGAGACTTCCCGACCATCAAGGCCGTGAGGTCCTTCGTCATTGGCGGCGTTGGATCTGGTGGTGATTATCACAATGTCGAGGGTGGCCACTGGTACGTCTCCGATTCGCTATCTCAATGGCATGGCCTGGTTCGGACTCGAGACTAATCCAATTCCTCCAGGCTCATTGACAGCGACATCTCGACGCCCTGTTCGAGATGGGACCAATACAAGAAGTCCCGAACCAGCTGGGGCATCAACGTCCTGGGATCTTTCCTGGTAGAGATTGAGGGGTCCGACGGCACCGTTGGCTTTGCCACTGGCTTTGGAGGTGAGCACCAATCCCCAAAACGTCACCCCATGACGATGTCACCGCCACAGCCCCCATTCACAGCCGGGGGCTTCAATTCCTCCGTGTGGGGGTGTATAGACCGTGAACTGACAGCGCATTCACAGGCCCTCCCGCATGCTGGCTCGTCCACCAGCACTTCGAGCGATTCCTACTGGGCGCCGACCCCCGCAACACCAACCTGCTCTTTGAGCAGATGTACCGGGCATCCATGTTCTACGGCCGCAAGGGTCTCGCCACGGCTGTCATCTCCGTTATCGATCTGGCCCTCTGGGATCTCCTTGGCAAGGTCCGCAACGAGCCCGTCTACCGCCTCATCGGTGGTGCCACCAAGGAGCGTCTCGACTTCTACTGCACTGGTCCCGAGCCCACGGCCGCCAAGGCCATGGGCTTCTGGGGAGGCAAGGTGCCGCTGCCCTTCTGCCCCGATGACGGCCATGAGGGTCTCCGAAAGAACGTCGAGTTCCTGCGCAAACACCGTGAAGCCGTTGGCCCCGACTTCCCCCTGATGGTTGACTGCTACATGAGCTTAAACGTTCCCTATACCATTGAGATTGTCAAGGCCACCCTCGACCTCAACATTAACTGGTGGGAGGAGTGCCTGTCTCCCGATGACACCGACGGTTTCGAGCAGATCAAGCGCGCCCACCCTACCGTCAAGTTCACCACTGGCGAGCACGAGTACTCGCGCTACGGTTTCCGCAAGCTCATTGAGGGCCGCAACCTCGACATTATCCAGCCCGACGTCATGTGGCTCGGCGGTCTGACCGAACTGCTCCGTGTGTCGGCCATGGCCGCCGCCTATGATATCCCCGTTGTGCCCCATGCCAGCGGTCCTTACAGCTACCACTTTGTTATCTCGCAGCCCAACACCCCCTTCCAGGAGTACCTGGCCAACTCTCCCGATGGCAAGAGCGTGCTGCCCGTCTTTGGCGACCTGTTCATTGACGAGCCCATCCCCACCAAGGGATACCTGACCACAGCCGACCTCGACAAGCCCGGTTTCGGTCTGACCATCAACCCGGCCGCGCGTGCCAAGCTCATCTCTAGTGATTACCTCTTCAAGTTGCCTGCGGTGCCGTCTCTGGCTCCTCCTAGCCCCCCCAATGAGAGCGAGGAGGCCCCTAAGGAAGCCCCTAAGGAGGCCGTCGAGGTGTCTACCGAGCCCAACGGAGTGGTTGAGCAGCTGGCCGCCAAGGTCGAGAGCCTCACCACCACGGAAACTACCGCCTAAGCTGCTTCAGCACATGGCACATATGCCGGATTTATAGGCTGAATTACCCTCCTGGATCGTACTTTGCAACGAAAGAGGGAGGAAAAAAAGCAGCAGTGAATGTTTTCAAGTTTTACACCATAAAGGCATGGATGGAGGGTTGGATATCGGGGTCGTTGCTAAGACAAGACCCCCTCCACGGATATGTGGACAATGCATTCATTCCCTTGTTCGGATCTCGTTGCATCGCTTGGCATGGATATATCTTGGGTGTATCCCAAATGATTGTTTTTTATCTTTCACGTTATGTATGACCTCATGTAGACGGATCGCAACAAAGAGACAACTATACAAACTAGTACAAATGATCTTCTTGAAGTTGGTTAAAAAAATGAGAAACATGGCATCGTGAGCTTAACAAGAGAAGGGAATTGACGAATGGTTCAGGTCAGGAATCCTTGCCCGGAATTTGTGCTGTATGTACGAGCCCATGTATTAAATCACCTGTTCGTCGGTTGCTTTGTGCCAGGACCCACGATCGTGGGCGGCCCACGCAGGTGGCTTTGGGTAGTTTTGTGCGTGCACCCCCCCTCGCACCCTTGCTACATTGGCTGTGGGATAGACGCGACGGTCGGAACATCGTGAGTTTTATTTGCTGTGGAGGCGGCCGCCTGCAAACGGTGACCGTCGGGCCAGCGCCACCCCAGCGTCACCCCAGCGTTTTCCTCCCCCCGTCAACCTCACGATGCTTGCCTGACAGCCTGCAAGCAAGGCACGCACACCCTGGTATGCCTGACCTGGCCCGAGCAACCAGCATTTGCATTTTTGGGAAGAAACAGGTGGGGGAGGAGGCTGTCACGAGATTTACGGTCCGGGGTCTAGAATCTGGGGTAGCATGACACAACAATCCTCACGCCGGGAGTTATTTTCTTTTTAGCCGGGTGGACTATGCCAAGCCTCGATAGCTCACGATACCTAATTAGCACGACGGACTTGTCCGCTGTTTGGTGGCATTTCGCTTTTTTTCGTCCTTTCCCCGCGCCGGCACCTCGCTACAAAGCACGCCGAGATGAGAACCCTCTCGGCCAGAACCCCTCCCGGAAGCAATGTCGCGAGGCTTCCAAACGCGGGGCCGGCCGCATGGCAATTCGAGTCACCTGCGCACGTCTTTGCTTTGTCCCGGAATGCCACCGGCGTTGAGGCTCTCCCCCACCCTCCTTCTGGCGTGGCTTGAGGTCTGGCTTGAGGTTTGGCTTTGGGCGGGAGCTTGTCGATTCAGGCCTCTGGGTTCGGGATACTGGACTGAGTACGGCGCAGTTGTAGCTTGGTTGGCTGTGTTAGTGAGGGGAACAAAAGAAACCTCATCTCCAACTTTCCCTCCATCGTGAACCATTATCTCTCCCCTCCCCCAATCCTGTTATATCTCAGCTTGTCCACCTTTGTCCACCGTCTCCACTGATTTGGCCACGCGGGACTTGCTGCCTTTCGATTTGGTCGCCTTCGGACCTGCAATCCACCGACATAGCCGTTCGCTGCAATCTCGACCACGACCGATCCCCCACCCGAACCCCTCTCCACGACGCGGCCGCTCGAGACTTAAAGACTTGCGCGCAGTAGGGAAATAGCTAGAGACAGGATTTCGAACCAAATTACACACGTTTGCAAAGCAGCTCACTTCATAACACAATCTCTATCATCATGACTCGATTGACGGGTATCCTCGCCGGCAAGAGTGCCATCATCACCGGCGGCACCACCGGCATCGGCCGTGCCATCTGCCTCGAGTACCTGCGACAGGGCGCTGACGTCGTCGTCAACCACCTAGGCCTGGAGAGGGACGAGAAGCACTTGAACTCGCTCATTGCCGCGGCCGCGGCTCTGCGCAAGGAGGAGCCGACTGCTGGCCGCCTGTGGTACGAGAAGGGCGATGTCCGCGACCCGGAGACGGCCGCAAGGCTCGTCGCCTCGGCCGTCGAGCATTCCAACGCGAACCGCCTGGATGTGTGCGTGTCCAACGCCGGTGTCTGCACTTTTGCCGATTTCTTGACGCTGTCGCCAAGCCTGCTCGAGACCACGATGCGAACCAACCTCGACGGCGCCTTCTACGTGGTGCAGGCCGCGGCTCAGCAGATGGCACTCCGCCAGACACCCAAGGGCGGCAGCATCATCGGCGTATCTTCCATCTCGGCGCTCGTTGGCGGCGGTCAGCAGACACACTACACGCCGACCAAGGCGGGCGTGCTGAGCCTGATGCAGAGCACAGCTGTGGCGCTGGGCGAGCACAATATTCGCTGCAACGCCTTGCTGCCGGGCACGATCCGCACGCAGCTCAACGACGCCGACCTGGCTGATGACGCGAAGCGCGAATACATGGAGGGCCGCATCCCGCTGGGACGTACGGGCGAACCTGCCGACATGGCTGGCCCGGCTGTGTTCCTGGCCTGCGAGGAATTGAGCGGCTACATAACGGGCGCTCAGCTGTTGGTGGATGGCGGTTTGTTTGTTAACCTGCAGTGAGAGAGAGGACGGAGAAGGCGGAGACGGGCAAGGCGCGAGGTCCCATCGGAGAGGGATCAAGTCATCGAAGGAGGCATCGGGAGAAAACTGGACGAATCGGTGAGGAGACGGAAAGATAGGGACGTTGGGCTTGACCGCCCAACGGTCATATCGCTGTCACGGAAACGCGTGTCAGGTTGTGGGAGATTTCTCTCTTGGCCACATGTGAAAATTGGTCGATCGTCTCCTTGATGAGCGATGGCATCTTACTCAGGGAGGCCGCATCTGCGGGCGGAACAGAGCCGAGGGAAAAAAAACCTTGGATTGCGAGTTGCGAAGATCTCGGAGAGGACGAAGCCGGATCAGACCGCAGGATTGCCAGGGCAGGCAGCGATGATCTCGCCCATCACTTCGTCACTGCCGCCAACCCTGTTGTTTGCGTCAATCCTTTCCACATGGCCTCCATCGACAAAGCCAAATGATTGTGGTCTGAATCAGGAGACGAGGGCCATGTTGGAGGGGCGGGAGGAGGACGGGCTTCGACCGAGGAGTACCTGAGCAAGCACAGTATTACCCCTTACTTGTCCTTACGGGGTACCCCATGGGCGAGTGTGAGTGGAGGTAACTCAGTTTGAGTAGGATGGGACTGGGATGAAGGACTGGGGGTGACGGCAAAGTGCACATATTCGCTCAGATAGCCAGCTAGGTAGGTATAGACTGTGGTCAAACGCACATAAGATAATTAAGGCCAAGGTGGTCTAGAACACAAGAATCCTTCGTCAAGATCCGCCTGAAGCGCGATGGAAGCCCACACAAAGCAGCAAACTCGATGGATGCCTAGGTTGACGGTCTCGACTCGAAGAAAAGTCGACGTGCCGAACGGCATGGCGTCGCGCGGCAGCAAACCCGCACCCGCACCGTAATGGTGGTTAATGCCGCCCCTCCCCCCTCGCGCGGTCCATCTCGATTCTCGACAACCATCTGGGCTAGGGTCAAGGATGCGTCTGACATTGGGTCTCCCAGCCATGCGAGCGCAGGACGCCCATTGAAACAAGACACAGCCCGGGGGCTACCAGAAACGTCGCCACGGAGCCAATGGGGCGAGTCATTGCGCGCCGTAGGAAGGCGACCACGGGCAGAGACCGAGCGGTACGGTATGCAGTGGGTAGTGCGATACATGTCAAAGAGGGCGGAGCTGGGGTGACCTGGGGGTTAGCTTGTTGGTTTGAGCTGAGATAGGAGCCGGCGATGGGTAAGAAAGCTACTTGTCGGTTTGCTTGCCTACGTCCGCGGTCCCTGCTTGCCTGCCTGCGTTATTGGGAGTAGCCTCCTTCTTACAGATGTCACGTCAAATCCCTTCCAATTCAGGCGTGCTGTGCAGAAACGATGGGGGGCCCAAGAACGGGCAATCTTTGAATCTGTCCAACGTCATCTTTTGATCTGCTCTCCTTGTAAGCTTAAGGAGCTCCCACTGGAGCATCGGCGGACAGATAGCTACCCTTCTCACGTAAAGATGCTGTGCGCCCACCAGGCGTCCATCTCGCACCAGCAGCGCGGTACCTGACTTTGGCGTGTTTGGCGTGTTTGGCCACATTGGCCACTGACGGCCAGTAGTGCACACGGCCAAACAGCCAAAAGCCAGTCGCTGATAGCGCCGACACCGCCAGACCCCGAATGTTCCCGGACGCACAAGGCCCAAGACCCCGTGGGTGGGGCCGGTCGGCGCGGTTGATAGGTGTAGGGCTTTCGGACCGGCGGGCGGGGCAGCTTTGGCGGGGCTCTGGCGGTGGAGAAGGACCCTGACGTCACGGTGGAGCGTCTGTCTTGTCTGACGCAGTGACGCTGGTGGGCTGCGGGCTTCTGCGGCCTCTGCGTCGTGCAGATAATGGCGGCCAGATGGCGGCCAGATGGTGGCCAGATGGCGCCCAAGATTCGCAGGTTCCAGGGCGCTGGTTGGAGACTGGGCGAGATGGGGGCTTGGCCGTTTCCACCGTCTCCAGACCGACTGGACTGGCCACCGTATCTTGTTGGAGCATGTCGTCGGCGCTCCCTTGTCTCCCTTGTTGGTTGGACGGTGTGGTGGACCTCCCCTCCATACCGTACTGTGCGATCCTTGACGGTGCGTTGGTTTGGGTTGTGTCCCCCCCTCGTAATCACCGTCCGTCCCTTGTAGGCTGTCCCCTGCAACAGACCTGAGGTTGCCCGTCAGGGCGTCAAGACGGGCGAGTATGCCTCCGGCTGACGGCGTGATTGGCCTCAACCAGCGCGCTGAGCCTCAGGGTCCACACCAGTGATGCAGCATGCCGCTACAGCTGCTCCGGACTCCCTGGTGCTACACACCGACGCACCGGCAGTACATATGTGCGTACGTGCAAGCAGCTTCCCAGATGCAGCGTCCTGGGCTGCCGCGGCGGCCAAGGAACCATGGTCGTGCTGCAAACGAACCGTGGCAGGCCATGACATCGTCCAGGGGACCGTGGGCCTCTCCGTCTCCCCAGGCCGGCGACGCGCTGACTGGATGACGACGGTTCCCTGCTGGGTTCCTTGTGCTCCGGCAAGGATAATTGACGTACGTACCCACTTGGGACGGGCGTTGTCCGTCAGTTACAAAAAGACATAGCCTTTGATGGATCCGTCATGTACATTAATTAGTACGGAGTGCCGAGCTCGTACGTCACAGAGGTACATTGAGCTGTACGCCCAACTGTAGCGTGTACTATGTATGTGAGCGACCAGGGGCCGGCGCCATGCCATGGCCATGGGCTGCTGGTGCGGCGACGGCGTTTGTCGAAATAATGGACCGCCCTTGCCGCCGTGTTTGACGGAGGCCGACCAGCCCCCGTGGTACCGGATACCTTGCTCTGGCAGCAGCCGGCGGCAGTAGACGGGTATCCGGTACGGAGCTCGACTGCCTGGCCAGGTACCGGCCTGTCCACAGCCAAGCGCACAAAAAACACTTGGGCGTCATCCCCATCGGCCGCGATCCGTCCAACCACCAACCATCCAACTATCCATCCCTTACCTCATACCTCGAGAGTTTTGCAACACACCCGAGTAAGAAAACATCCATTGTGGAACCCAGTCGCCGCCTGGTGGATAAGGGGAAATCCTCACCCTCGCCACGGTTCCAGGCTATGACTCGGATTGGAGACCCGCTCTCATCGCCGCAGCAGGAAGGCATCCGAGGGCAAAGGTACCTGGCCTGCTAACCTGTCTGCTCCCACGATTGTGGACTTGCGGATTATGGATTGTGGATTGTGACAAGAGGCAGAGATGACGGCGCGAGAACCCACAATTATGCTCAGTATCTGGGCCTCCGCCTCCTCTCCTCCTGTTTGATGTACCCTCAGGAGTCGGAGCAATCGACAATCGAGAGAGACGCCAAATCTATAAAGCCCCAGATATCTCCCACCGTTCTTGACGGTAGTATCTTCTTCCCACTCCATCTCCACCTCTCCATCTCTCCATCTTCCATCTTACCGTCATATAAACCAATTCACTCGAGACAACTCTTCAGTTGTTCTTACTCTCTCGACATCGTTATCGCTTGTCTCCTCAAACCCGCGTGCCCCTTCTCGAGCGCGCAGTTGGAGCCGGTCTCCTCATCTTCCTATCACCAAAACAACCGCCCAGGATGGCTTCTCAACAACAGTCCGGCTTCTTCGAGCAAGAAGTCGACATGGACTCCTCTGTCCCCAGCTCCCCCGAGCTCGCCTCCAGCTGCTCCAGCGCCAGCATCTCCAGCCTCCAGTCGCTGGCCTCTCCCATTTCTCCTCCCACCGACCAGCTCGTGGCCGACCAGTTCGTCTTTGCCTTTGACATTGACGGCGTGCTCGTCCGCGGCGGCCGGGCCATTCCCGAAGCCATCGAGGCCATGAAGGTCCTCAACGGCGAGAACGAATATGGCATCAAGGTGTAAGTTGAATCCCGTCGTCTCACGATCCCCAGGCGTTCCTCCGCTGGTCCACCAAACCCCGGATTTTTGATGGGGCGGTCCACAAATCCAACCATCGTGACTTTTCCGTGCATGGATGACAGAGCACTAACGCAACACTTACAGACCTCACATCTTCCTGACCAACGGTGGTGGCAAGACCGAGGAGGAGCGCTGCGGCGACCTCTCCAAGCAGCTCCTCTGCGATATCAAGCCCGGCCAATTCATCTGCGGCCACACGCCCATGCGTGAAATGTCCGAAAAGTACGGCACCGTCCTGGTTGTCGGTGGTGAGGGCGAGACCTGCCGCCTAGTCGCCGAGGGCTACGGATTCAAGGACGTCGTCACCCCTGGAGACATCATCAAGCACGATGCCGCCACTACCCCCTTCCGCAAGCTCACTGCCGAGGAGCACGCCAACTCTCGTGAGCGCGACTTCTCCGACGTCACCATTGACGCCGTCTTTGTCTTCGCCGACTCGCGGGACTGGGCCGGTGACATTCAGATCATGCTCGACCTGGCCATGTCTAAGGGCGGTCGCTTGGGCACGCGAAGCGAGACCTTCGACGATGGTCCCCCTTTCTACTTCTCCCACAATGACGTCGTCTGGTCTGCTGCTCATGAGCACGTCCGCCTCGGCATGGGTGCCCTCCGCCGTATGTTCGAGATCACATTCAAGGACCTCACCAACGGAACCGGCGTTCTGAACACCCACGCCTTTGGCAAGCCCCAAGTCTCAACCTTTGAGTTCGCCTCGCGCCTCATGGGCCAGTGGCGCAACACCGAGCACGGCCTCATCGCTCCTCCTGAGACGGTCTACTTTGTTGGTGACACTCCTGAGAGCGATATCCGCGGCACCAACGCCGTCAACAAGAAGGCCGACAACGACTGGTACAGCATCCTCGTTGAGACGGGCGTCTACCAGCCAGGCACTGAGCCTGCTTACAAGCCACGCACCACAGTCGTCAACGTCCTCGATGCTGTCAACCACGGCATCGAGCGCGAGATGGCCAAGAAGGCTGCCGCTGCCAACACCCTCAAGATTGATGTCTTGGCCGAGTCTGTCTGCAACAACGGCCCCTCCATCGTGGACATGGATGGAATCACCATCTAAACATTCGATGGTAGTCTGCGTTTAGCGTCTCCTCTTCTTGTCTGCCATATTTGGGAACACTTTTTTCTTTTCTTGGCAAGCATTGCTCGGTTTCAGTGCGCTTTGTTGCGATTTTCTTTTTTGTACAAGGACGTGAAACGAACTTTCTCTCTGCATCCACGACTCTTTGCAGATGACGAACAACATACAGCAGCAACCATGGAGTTGCTTAGAGCATAGACCACGATAGAGTCCTATGTTTCTAGATGAAGAGCTCTTCTCATTGCCTCGATGCGGCACACCACCCTTATACCCCTGATGAGCATCACATCACCCCAATTTAGAATAAACCATAAAAAAAAACAAGAGCACTTTCTATATCAAAACCTTGCATTTCTCCTCCTGTGATACCCCTTGACAAGAAAAGTCCCGCCGAAAGGAATCATGATGCTGTATCTGACTCTTCCATTTCGGCGACGTAAAACTGCTAACTGGTTCACCTCGATGTAATCGATATCGTGACCGTGGTGACATGTGAGCGGGCAGGACATAACGGAAACATGGTGATTCTTCCTAGACCCCAAGACAAGACCGTTCTAGAGTGACTTGTCGAGTGACACCACAATTCTGACCCCTCATCCCTTGACTGTCATCTCCGTCTGCCTTTCTCCACAGGACAGCGGTAAGCCTAATCCATCCATCCGGGCGAGATTTGCGCGAATGTGCCTCATCCAGCCGGCGTATGCATCTCTAGTTCTTGTCACACACCCTCTTCGTATTCGACACCTAGCTAGGGCAAACTGTGCGTCTCGTCTCCAACGACCCCTCCTTACCCCCCAGTTTCTCCATGTCAAGCCCATGCGGGTTGGTAGCCACATGGTGACTGACCGTTTGAAGATTGGGGCAAAGCCTTTTGCCGTTGACTAGGATGCCGAGGCCAATGTGAGACCAGGGATGTCCAAGTATATCCTGTGCGTTACGCAAGATACAAGCATACCTTCTCACATCCCCTTCTATGTGGTGCATGCCCTTGTCAGTTGTCCCCCTAAACGGCCCGGTTGGAGTTTTCCATGGATTATATCCACTCGAGTGAATTAGACGCAGTCCGGAAGCACGAACTTCTACGTCACCCACGCGGAACATTGCCTGGGAACTAATTGTGAGACCTGGGGAAGTAGCCTAGCTCAGCTTGTAAAAGTTCACACCTGGCTGTTGCTTTGATCCTCCCGATCCTCCTGATCCTCGTCGGCTTCGTCCCGGTTGTCCACCCCCTTGAAGGAGAAGCCTCCCCATTCCGACGTAGCCGCCCATCCCGCGGCATCCACCGCATCCTGGCGCCGCCCACGCTGCTCCATAGCCTCTTCTGCACTGATGCCGAGTGCGAAGGCGCGAATGTGTTCCCGATCCACCCGTAACCAGCCCTTCCAGCCTGCCGCGATGTCACCGGCGCCAAGGCCGCCCACAACGATGGTACCCCACCACTGACGGGCAGCGCTCGCGTGGGCCCCGTCCCCGTAGAGCATGAAGCCTTCGGCCTCGGTCACCACCGCGCGGAGACGTTCCGGGCTGCTGCGAGCGGGCCGTTGAACATAGACGTGACGTAGATGGGACTCGCCGCAAGTGAGACGGGTCGAATCGAAACGCCCATCCAGGTCGATGATGAGCAAGGCATGCAAGTGCGGAGGAGAGACGAGGCCTGAGACGATTTTGTAGAGCAGGGGTAGATGGCGCCCAGATAAACTCACACCTGCGGCCTTTGTGACATGGAAACGTCGAGCTGCCAGTTGGTCTAACGGCTGCATGTGCGTGGACTTGGTTGCCCGGATCTGACCTTGGGTTGATGCTCTATTGCCGGGAGAGGCTGGCTCCAGAGCGAGAGTCAAGGCTGAACGCACGCCATGGAGCATCTGTAGTAGCACTTTAGCATCCGTCCGCCATAAGCGACCGTCAAAGCGATGGCAGTAGAAGTAGCAATATAAACAGAAACTCTAGGCCCGGGCACGGGAGATCCATCCACCGGCGGCGCCTGGGAGGAATTCCCACGCTGGGTGCACTGATAGCTAACCTTGCTCTTACACAGTAGGCTTGAGGGTGACCTCGGCATAGTGAGAGAGATAGACATAACGAAGTCACTCGACTTGGCCCAACCAAATATTCTACACCCACTTGAGCAGAAAATGAGCCGGTTTCCTATTCCGTAGAATTTCCGCGTGAAGCGGATGTTTGATGGGGATTGGGTTTCAGTTGACGTTGACAATGGTTGTGTCGTGGTGTTGCAGCGTCGAGAAAGCGGAAAAAGCTCAGGCCCGCCAAAGCAGCTCCCAGGAACTCACCTCTTCCAGACTCGCCTCCTCAACCTCGCCCAACAGCCGCGCGCCCGTCGCTGCCTCCATCGTCGCCATTCACCCAAGAACCCGATAAAGCGACCGCGCCGCAATGGGATATCCGTGCCAGGTCTTCCACGCCTCCGAGCTGCCTGACCGCGTGCAGGCCGACCTCAAGGGCCACAAGCGCAAGCTCGACGGTGGCCAGCGCAACGTCGACCTGAACAGCTGCGAGCTGCTCGAGATGTTGCAGTACAAGTGCGAAATCAAGGAGCCCGTCAAGTGGGATAGCGCTGTGCAATGCTATGCCGTTGACCGGCTGTTCCGAAAGTGAGTTTTCTTCGGTTGCGCTGTCTTTGCGCGTGTTGTCTGGGTTCTAGTTCGCTGATGCGCGATGAAGGTGCAAAGATAGAAAGGGCACTTTTATGGTTGAGACTACAGCGTGGGAGGGGAAGGATTGTTCGGGCGCCGCTCAACAAGGCGGCGGCAGCAAAACCACCAGCGGCAGCACTGAACAGAAGCCTCCTCAACACTACCACTGGTCGTCAAGCTGGAGCTCGCCCGACACAGCCCGGTGAGCGCTTCAAAGGTGCCCCATTTTCACAAAGCGGCGTAATCTTGAAGCCGTCCCGCCAGACTGGGCAATCAACAGCCTGGCCGACTCGGCTGCTGCCTATCGATGAAATACGGAACTAAAACTCCATGCTCAGTCTCATTCTGTGGAAGCAATGGAATAGAACAAACACAGCATTTTCACGGCGTTGGGATATTGGTGTTGGCGTACTCTTTGAGATCATGTCATTTCCGGCGGATCCTGACTCATCAGTGAGAATCGAATGACCTGAGCTGGTATCGGCAAGAACCGCGTTCTATGACCGGGAGTTTATGGCGCCTTTCTGCCCAGTGCAGATAGGATTGTGCCATTATTCAGGTTGGATATCCGTGATGAGAATGATTAGAGACAATCGGAGGTCCTCTTTAACCAGGTGGTGGTCACGTCATGGATGGAGGGTTCCGGATCGTGCAGCGAGCAACTTACAACAATACACTACACAAGGACACTACGGGGAGACATTGAGCACCCGCATACAAATAAAATCACTTCTCGCAGATACATGGCAAAGCAGTTACTGATCAAAGCACATTTCGACTTGGTTGCCCTTGCCTATTGTACAGATTGTCTGGCACCGTCTCAGATGAAGCCTTGGTATTCTTGTTCTTCTATCCAGCGACAAGACAAACGAAACATTGAGACGCTTCTCCTCTGACGGTCTAGGTCCTGCTCACACCCATTGCCTGCTTGCAATTGCGAATGCCATTGGGTCGTCCCTTACTCGGCCTTGGCGGCAGCGCGCTCAGCCTCCAACTTGACGTAGTAGTTGTCGCGAGCGTTGGTTCGGGGCATGTGGAAGCCGTACCTGCATGCCGGTCAGTCCTCTCGTACTTTGCTTAGCTGCAATTTCTCGTCAAGTATCCACGTACCAGAACACGTTGGCCATGGCGAAGCCGGATCCTGTGATGCTAGTCAGCCCATTGCTCACACCAACCAACCACAACACCCGAGTTGTCAGCGTCCCCAAAGCATCCTCCTCCAAGTATATTGTAATACGACAAGCCGGGACGTGTTCAATTCGGTCGATTGAAGGGATTCGACGACATACCAAGAGCAATGCCGAGATCCAGGATCAGGTTTCGTCGGAGGATCTACCACAAAGTCAGTCCACAAAAAGCTCTCCCAAGGTTCCTCTGGCCCGGTCGGGGCGGCGCGCGACCGAGCCATTGAGTCGTAGGGGACGTACACCGGTAACGGGTCGGACGGCCATTTTGATTATTTTCCTTTGCGATGCGGTTCGGGTTAAGGAGAAGGAAGCTGTGAGGCTGGTTCGAGGGATTCGATGTGGTCGTGAGGTTGCGAGTTCATCCCGAGGATGGTCTGATGTTAATCGCGCTAAGGATGTAGGTCACGTGTAGTCCGGGAACTCACGCCTCCGGCTCAACCCCGGGCACTGCGGAAAAGAATATCGACCGGCGAGGCGTCTACTTGTGCTTGCTCGACAACTGTGAGAGCGCGAGCGACAATTCGAGACTTGGGGTTTTGCACGCCACAACAATACCTGCTGTCATGAGTCTCCGCATAGCCGCCCGGCGGCTAGCGCTGTCAGGTATGTTGCTCTTCGCTGCTTCAGCAGAGCTCAATTGGCCCGCATCATCGACCTGAAGCTGACAATCTTTCCAACCAAGCAGCAAGGGCCCCGAATAATCTTCCCAGCTCTCAAACACCCGTCTGGTCTGCCGGCCTCGGACCCTCGGTACAACGACGACACAAGTGGTCTACCAATCTCTTCAAGGGATGGGGCAAGCCTCGCACCAAGGACAACTTGGCGGCCACGGCTGATCCCGTGACCGGCCAGCTGGACGACCCCAAGAACCGCGAGCAGTTCCTCGAACGCAGCATGTACAGCGGTGTCGAGGACAACATTTTCCAGGACGAGATTGAGGCACCTCAGAAGGACGCTTCGACCGAGGCGACCCCCGGCGCGGGCGAGATGGAGCAGAAGACGAAAGAAAACATGGCCATGGTTGTAGACCCCGACCCACGGAGTCGCATCCGCTGGCAACGCAAGAAGGTCATCCAGATGGTCCGCCGCAACGGCCGTCTAACCAAGGAGGAGCGAATCGTCATGTCGGAGCGTGAGCTGCTGCACAAGAGCGAGTTCATGCCCACCAGTGTCAAGAAGCTCGTCATGCTGGCCCGCCAGATCGCTGGCAAGCCTGTCGATGAGGCCATTACGCAAATGTCATGGTCCAAGAAGAAGTTTGCTGCCGAGGTGAAATATTATCTCGAAGAGGCCCGCGACCTGGCAATTGCCCAGCGCGGTATGGGCCTCGGCGAGGCCAACGGCGAGACCTTTGCCAAGCCTCGCAAGATCCAGACCAAGGAGGGCAAGTGGATTGAGATCACCGACCCGACACGCATGTATATTGCTCAGTCGTGGGTGGGCCGGGGCACCTGGCGAGGAAAGAAAATCGACTACAAGGGCCGCGGCAGGATGGGTATTATCCGACATCCCAGCACGAGTACGTACTATCTTTTTTGTCTCCAGAACACTTCATTGGACAGCTGCTAATTGTTGACTTACGCAGGCTTGACCATCCTGCTCAAGGAGGAAAAGTCGAGAATTCGGGAGTACGAGGACAGTGAGACCCTGAAGGCCAAGAAGGGCCCCTGGGTGCATTTGCCCAACCGACCTGTCTACGGACAACGGCCGTACTACTCGTGGTAGAGTTTGCAGTCGCATTACTTGTGTTGGCAGGACAAAAGCATCGGAGAGCGTAGACATTGGCGGGGGTCTGCATGTAATCTCTCTTAGACACCTGTAAGATATGTACAAGGAATTGCTGTACAATTGAGCAAAAGAAAAAAGGCCTAGCGTCATTGAATCTGCCTTTCAATTCGAGATTGCCATATTCCTTCCTCTCCGCATAATGAATGACACCTGCATCAGTCTTCTCCGAAAGAACGCCTGTTGGCTCGCTCAAGATGCAAGATTACTTGAGGAATATTACGAAAAGGAAAAGAAATACAAATTTGGCAACACAAGCCAACACAAGTTGAGAGGTAGATCAAATAGCAATCCTAATTCCCTTAGCCTAGTCATTAAACTTCTGGCTCTTAAAAACCATGGCCAGCCCGGTTGCATAAGATGGGGAACGTATAACATCAAAATGCCTTGGGACAAGAATCGGTCAACATGTGTTTTTTTCTTCGCTTCCAAAACTCCGAGTTTCAAATTTGGTCCGTCACTGTAGTTATCATACCATAGTTCGGGGTGTTGTCCGTGGAACCATGTCCTCGTAACGGTTGACAACCATCTCCATGTCATAAGTGTCCTTTTCACGGAGAGATCCATGGTCGCCCGAGGCATATGCCCTTCCGCCGCCTGGGAGAGGCTCGGAAATTGCAAGGGCTGGCCCACGCTTTCGTTGCTGCTCCTGCTTGCGTCTGCGGGATTTGAGGAGGAAGCAGATAGCGACACCGATCAAAACGACGGCGACGGCGCCAACGCCAACACTAATGCCGATTTTGGCTGGAGAGGAAAGTCCAGAGTTGGATGTATCTTTGTCCTTCTCGGAATCATCATTTTTGTCAGCAGCAGAGGTTGCCGAGGCGCTGGCGCTGGCGTTGGCGCCATCTGCAGTGCCCGATGCAGTGCCCGATGCAGTAGCATCAGCTTTCGAGGCAGATTCAGTAGCCTAGATATGTCAGTTACGCGTGCAGGGTCTGTCCGTGTTGATATGCTTACACTAGACTCAGCAGCGGTCGACGATGGCTCAGTGGCGGTCTCAGAGGCCTGGGTAGATTCCGGTACACTCGAGGTTGACAAGTCTTCAGAAGACGAGCTAGCTTCAGTGCTGGCAGGAGCTGCGGTGGATGAAGCTGCTTCGGTGGTTGGTGCTGCTTCAGTGGTTGATGCTGCTTCAGTAGATGCGGCAACCGTGGAAGAAACAGCCACGGAGGTAGCGACGGCAGACGTAGAAGCCGATGGCAGCGCAACACCTTGAGACGTCAGTTTCCTAGCTCAAGAGCAACAAACAAGCTTGATAACTTACCAGCACAAAATTCGGCATTCAGATACTCGTTTGTTTCGGTGACCAGAGCTTGGCAGCGGCCGGTAGAGCATTCTCGGACGCCAGTCACGAAGCTAACTTGGTTACACATACAGGCACCATCTTCCGCGCTGGTACAACCATAGGTGAGGAATTGGTCTCGAAGTTCATTTGAGCATTCAGCCTGAAAACGATACCAGTAAGTATAGATTTTGGCGAGAGCCCTTGGTTGAGCACTTCTGAGCGGAGTTGGAATGGACATACAATACAATCGGTAGCCGCAGACACGCCGAGGACATGCAGGGCGCCCAGCGCACCTAAAGCAGAGAGAAAGAAGCGCATCTCGACGGAGCGGTACAATGGATCGAGGTGGATATACGGTGATGCGAACGCCGGTAGGGTATCGGCGGGTAAAAACGAATGGCTGTGGATTTAAACGATAGACAGGCGGGCCAGAGTCAGAGCCAGGACGAGTCCAGACAAGTCGATGGGGGCGACAGGAGCGACAGGAGCGACAGGAACGACGGAGGCCGCAAACGACCAGCTGAATCCCAGGTTGGGGAGGTCAAATAGAAGGCGAAAAACGAGAATCGGCAGTGGGACAAGGGCGGTCCAACGTGGCACACGATCAGTGCAGCAGGTGATGCAGGTGATGCAGGCGATGCAGGATGCCGGGTCGAATACGAAGAAATGGAGGCTGAAGTATAGGCCGGGATAGGTCGGCCAACAGCGTTCAAGGAATGACGAGGTAAGCTGAAGGATGGTTTAGAGCGACGGGCGAATGAAAGAATCGAATCGGTTGACGTGGTGTGGGATGGAACTTGGGATGCCGGAGAGAGTGACGGAAGTCCCGAGGACGCGATCACCAAACAAGGGAACGAAGAAGAAGAGTTCAAAAAGAAGGTGGAGGTGGTAGAACAGGGCGTTTGTAGAAGAACGGAGCCCAAGTGAGACCCGTGGGTTCGAAATGACGTGGATCACGAAGAGAAAGTCGTCGCAACAAAGGGAGGGAAGGAATGAAGAAGAGACAGGCTGGGACAATGAGATCTGGGGGGGATGAGGAATTGAAGGGAATGGTGATATTGCCTAGGGCTCCCGGTACTGGGTCCCTCTTAGCGGGCTCAGGCGTTAGATCAGCCAGGTACCCGGGGAGGCAAGTACTCCTGCAGGTGCGGGTTCGGTACGTGAGGAGGATTCCAGGGCGACCCGGCGGGGTGGGAGGGCGTGGATTGGGTGGCGCCGGCGGCACATACTTTGGCGAGGGAGGCCGCAATGGAAGCCCTGGAAGCCCGGAAGCCCTGGGCGCCCTGGAAGGGCTGGAGGCCTAGAGTCGGAATGGGTGCCCTAGAAACGGCCCCTGTCGCCGTGCAGCAAGGCTCGTGAAGCCTCCGGCTTCCATTTCCATGGGCAGGCCTGCACAGTGCATAATCACCAGGTTCGGAGTATACCTGATGACCCATGTATCCCATTTCACTAATGCCCGCCGGTCTGTAAGTACCCGACCCGAAAGTCCCGGGGAGCGCCTGGACACACACACACCGAGTGAATAGGGGTCAGTAGCCAATGGTTAGCGGGATCCAAGCCCCTGGCGCGCGTAGAAGGCCCCCGCAACACCTCGACTTGGCAGGTAACACGTACAATGTACCTACGGGTGATGAGCGCTGGCACAGTGTCACCCATCTACCGACTCGGGTCTGGTACCGCCCATTCTCTTGTATGCACAGATCGTCAGTCTGGGCACACACACTCAGGGTTTCATCACCGCCTCGCTACTTACTACGTAGTACTTGCCATCATCAAGCTTGCGAGAACCTTCGAGCACATGTGACGCTTTCATTTGTTTTCAATATATCGGGAGAACGACAAGTCAGGTGGTAGCCCTCGAGCACAAGGCGGCATCCCTTCCCTCAAGAGAGCAAGAGAGCCCCCCTCCAGCACAGCCTCCTCGGCCGTGGCTGGAGCCCTGGGCGGTAATTTACTCCAGGCGATGCAGGTCAGATGGCGCTGCCCTGATGCCCGAGGCAGACCGAATAGTCGGTGTTGGCAGCTGCAGCGACGAAACACTCCGTCATGCGTTATTCCAGCAGCGGTTGTAATGATGGACACAGAGACCCCAGCTAATTATAACCCTAGTGCGCGCCTGGGATCCGGGGCCGCGGCCAATCAGCGACGGGTACATCCCCAGAATGAGACAGGGTGGGCAGACGAAAATCCTGGGCCTGTCGCCAGCCGCAATCCTTTGTCACCTCGCATGTGGACCGTAATTCTGTTCGGCTGCCAGATGAGGACGTACAACGTTGGCGGGAGGATTGAAGGATGCCAATGCTCTGCCTCATCATCTCTCCCACGGACGTCGCCGGGCAAGTCGGGAGACCAGAGAGGGCGCGGGCCTTCCTTTAGCCTCTCCTACAACACCACTGTGCGTTGAGGCGTAAACGCTCACGCAATCTCCCTCCAACGTCTAGTAGCTCCGATCAGGTCAGGTTTGTGGCACAGGCGGTCAAACCAACAACAGGTGGTTTCGGAGGGAAAGGCGCAGACAGTGCAGCATGTATCATGTACACACAAAGATAGTGCCGTGTATGCACCCGCCGGCGGTGATCGTCCTCCTTTCCCTTGCGTCTAAAACATAAGATCTAAGCCGGCCGTTGACGTGCGCCATGGGCTTGCATGTGGAGCGTTCCGGATCGGCACCAGGGATCAACCTGTCGAGCAATGCAAGTCGCGAGGAGACGGGGAAACAAAAAAATCTTTCGCTCGACGCAATGTCACCAGTGTCACTCGGCCGCAAGCACTGGTCAATCCAGCTCGATGGAATACCAAATAGGCCAGTGCTACTCTACTCAAATGACGAAAGGGGGATGCGTACAGATCAACGCCGTCGTTACGAGGGTCACAATAGTCAATATTTGTCCACACACATACACACACGAACCTCTATCACTTTCCGTTTCATCTGTGTCTTGACGATGTTGGTGCGGAGTCAAAGCAGAGCCAGCGGCACCAACCCAGGCGCGCAGTCCGGGCCGCTATATTAGCGTGAAACAATAGCCCGGCGTTCCAGGGCTGCCTTGGCCAGACTCTCCTTGCATCTTCCCCGCTACAGCGATACGCTGGGATCACAGACAGTAGGCCGTGCGCGATGGCCAGAGAGTGCTCCCAAGGCGGCCTCTCTCTGTTCTTGATCAGCTGCATCTCGGTTCGTCTCAACTGTGGGGAGGCCTCGCGGTTGCGTTTCTGGCCTCTCCTTTCAGGGTTGCAACCGCAGAACCACGTTCAATATGCATGGCCGCTGTGCCGGTGAGGCATTGCCGGAGGCTCTGCGCACAAGAAGTAGGGATACGAGAGTATTTTCGGGTACAGAACGGGTTCCATCAGCCTTGAATATGTGGCAGGGAGCGTTGCATAAAAGAGATCGGAATCCTGGCGACCTGACGACGACTTCTGTATCAGGCATCCGAATCAGGATTTCGATTTCCGTGTTCCCCATTCTCATTTCCCCGTCCCTCACGTACTATGTAAACCGCGCACCAGCATCCCAACCTATTACTATACGGGACCCTCATCAAAAGGATCTCTAAGGCTGACATCGGGCCCAAGGGTGACTCAAGCCAGCCTGGTCATTGACGCAATAATTTCCTGAAAATCACTCGCCAAGGCACCACCCACCCTTCAGCCCGAGCGAGAACCACCGGCCGAGAGCCTTCACCACCCAACTTCATCTTGCATTGACATCAAATTTCGATCTTCCTTCGGGATGGGTGCTTGCCGCTTGTCGCGTTACAGAAACAAGCTCTACGTCTCCGACCGTTGAAACCCCCCTGCCTTTGGCATGAATGGGTCTTAAGACAGGGCTATGAATACTATGAAGCACAATGACATCCAGATCTCGGAACGAAGCGAACCCGATGGCGCCAAGAAGCCCAATAGTGCCCTGACATACTTCATGCTCGGACTCTGACTTTTGAAGGATTTAGTCTCATGATTACTTGGGGTGCTATGTGGGCTCTGGGCCACGAGATCGCAGAGGTGACACCCCAATGCTTTAGTCAGTTGGTCCACTGCGACACGCCTTGAAAAGAGTATTACCATCCGCGCACAACGCATTACTATTACTTCCCGTACTCAAATAACATATTAGGCGCGGTGAGTAATTCTCTTTTAAAATAAGTATTCACTCGTGTATGCAAATAGCAAACTGCATGCGTGCGAATAGCAATGCTCTTAAAAGTGCACTGCCACACGACACGAGGGACGTTTGACACAACTCCCAGTGGTCCAGGAGCGCCACGCAATACTTGCCACTTGGTGGAATGCAATTGCGTGGTTGATACGAATTTTGCATGCAAACGCAGGCCTCGACCAGAGGAAGAAGCGACGGAGGCTTAAAATATCGTACACTTTTTATAGATTCCTCGTCAAGCAGTGTCTGCTGCGTGGCCCTATTTGTTGGCCAAACATGCTCCCAGGCCCCAAGCGTCGGGTTTCAATGAGGCAACAGCCCAGACACAGTCGTCTCTAAGTCGTGCGGATTAAGCATATTCATATCCAAGCCATAACGGTTTAGCATCAAACAATTAAAGATGATGAAGGCAGCCATCCGCCCAAGAGTCACGGGATTGATAGATCCTATCTACCTAGTCCAACCCCGGGTGCTGGGAATAAGAGTTCGGGGTTAATGGGCCCCCGCATCGCGGGCGGTTCCACCAGTCAGAGGAAATCATTCAGCGCTGAGCAGCCTGGCTCAGGTCTAGACCTTCCGCTGACTGATATCTTACGGGAATGATCGGCAGTAGCAACGCCGTGTCTTGTGCCAAGCGACGAACGAACCAAGGTCGAAATTTGACGCCGGACCGGGGAGCCGAAGTCCGAATGGGGTGCGGATCAAGGAGATGAGCAATCTAGGTGTTCGCAATCAACAAAGTACGTAACGCGCTTGGGACAGCCAAAGCATCCATGAGTTCGGGTTGAAGAACCAGAGCAAGACACAGTCGCGTAGGGCGAGCAGCCAAAATAAAACGGAGCCCGTGCTGATTGTTCTAGGCCTTGATAGAGCGCGCCGTTGGCGCTCGGCATTACATCATAGGACGCGCTCCGGAAAATGAAAAAATGGCGGGGGGTTGGCGCCGCTGACACGCTCCAGGCACGCTCACAGTTGGCGAACTTGCTCTACCGGTTGTGCTAACAACAGGCTAATTGAGGTGACTGTTTTGGTCTGTGAGGTATCCAGAGGTGCAAGGCATTTTAGGAGTGCAGCCAGCTATTATTACTAGGACGAAACAAAACAGAACAATGATGATTCCTGCGTTGTCGCTAGGAATCTCCATCGGCTTACAGTTAAATGTTAAGCAAGGTCCCCACTCTGTGGCCCAAGGCACGAAGGTATGCGATGCGGCTCAAGTGCACGCAGCAATTTGAAAGACATTAAAATGATTGTCTATTGAAGGTCACGCCATCTTGTTCTTATGGATTCGCAAAGCATAGTAGCACAGAAAGCAAGATGCTTGGGGCCTGGAGCGGCATGTCAAGGTACCTTGCACTATAAGACACGACACCAGCTCAGGTTATGTGGAGCGCGTGCTACTCTCACTGCCTGCTCAACGACGATCCTTATTTTTTTTCTGGGTTGAACTCCCACTCTCGCACCTCACCCACGCACCCACGCCAACAGATGATCGCAGCCTGTGTTTGCCAGCTCTACTGCACACACATCAGAGCCGTGCAGCCATTCCCAGAGACACGCGCTAACTGCCCGGCGTCGTTTACTGGTTGATGATCTTTCGGACAAACAGGCCCTCCCGCCAACCACATCATCTGGTGGAGCCTCCTCTCTGACTCCCGCTTCCTTTGTCGCAACCACGATCTTTCTCCAATTTGGGATACCCTCAACGTCGCGACCGCTGTCTGCGAGGCTAGTCCCATCCAGCGATCAACGTCCACGGACCGCCGTTCTCCATCTGCCATCGAACAATCCGCATCCAACTATCGCCCCTGTCGACGCCAATGTCACAAATGGCCAGTATGGCCAAGCCCGTTGGCGAAGACGGCTGGCTCGCCTACCTCGAAGAGACCATCCGAAACGCCTCTGACCTCGAAAACCGCGTCCATACCGTTGAACAATACAAACGCGCCATTGCCGCCGAGCCCGGCAGCCTGCGCATATGGCTCTCCTACTGCGACTACTTCTGGTCGCTGTGGGAGGCTACTCAGGCTCTTGCCAGTGATGGCTGGACCGATGAGGAGCGCATGATGGGCCGCGAACTGTTTTCCTTTGGCGCCGCTCTCGATCTGTGGCAGCAGGGCTACGAAGCGATTCAATATCGCCTCAACGACAGCCACCTGCTCTGGGATCGCTGGGTATCTCTCGAAATGGAGCTACTCTCGACGACGCGCACGCCCGAAGGTATCAAGCGCATCACCCATCTCTACTGCGATCGCTTGCAAACACCCCACGTTACCTGGGAAGAGACGTCTCAAAACTACTCCAACTTCCTATCAAATTACAACCCTGACGCCTGGTTGGACTCGATGAAGGATATCACCAACAATGCCCAAGAGGTCAAGCGACTCATCGCTGCCCGCGATCCCTTTGAACTCAAGATCAAGAAAGCAGCTACTGCTGACGATATCGAGGCTCAAAAGGATGCCCTGACGGAATATCTAGACTGGGAAATGCTTCAAAGCAGGCGCAGTAATGACAACCCCAAAATCGGCATCGACCTATGTCGCGGCCTCTACGCCCGAGCCCTCACCGGGGTTCTCGCCACCGATGAGACGACCTGGTACGGGTATATCGTCTTTCTCTCATCCTCCAACTCCGACCTGCAGGCCCCCGGGAACTTGCTTGATGTTCTTCGCAGGGCAGTTCAACGCTGCCCTTGGTCGGGACGTTTGTGGAACAGGTATATTCTATGTGCCGAGGAGACCAAGCTGCCATTCGCCGAGATCGAATCTATCAAGCACACTGCGACCAACGAAGGCCAAATTCTCAGGGACGGAATGGAGGGCATGATCGGAATGTATGAGGCCTGGTGCGGCTTTCTGAAGCGCACAGCCATGGACGCCACTGCCACAGATGAATCTGTCGACCTTGCTGATGTTGGCTTGAGCGCCGCGCTAGAGGACGTCACTATCATCGGTCGAAGACTTTACGGGAAGGAGTTTCAAGGCGACCCCAAGTTTCGACTCGAACGTATATACATCCAGTACCTGACCGAAAAGAAGGGCGCCATTGATGAGGCCAGGGCTCAATGGAACAAGTTGGCGGCGATCCAGATCCATGCCAACAGCAACGACTTTTGGTTCAGATATTACATGTGGGAGATGCTAATCTTCTCATCCATGAGCGTTCAAGAAACTCGAAGCCCAACGCCCTCATCTGCGAACGTCAACTTCCGAACCCCATCCTTGGCAACTGCAGTTCTCGTCCGGGCTGTCTCGCGGAAAACTATCGACTGGCCAGAAAAGGTTATGGAGGTTTACATGCAGCACTGCAACGACTACGAGCCGCCACTATCGGTGCGGAAAGCGGCTGATCGTGTGCACAAGACTCAGGAAGCACTCAACAAACGCCGGGCCCGCGAAGAAAGGGAGAAGGCTGCCGAGTACGAAGCGTATTACCGTGCGCAGGAAGCACAGGAAGCGCAGCCCTCAACTGAGGAGGCAGACGCCCAGCAAGGCTCCAAGCGGAAACGTGAATCCGTTCCGCTTGCTCAGGACGAAAATAGCAGTACTAGCAAGCGGCAAAAGGGTGAAGTAGATGACACTACATCTCAAACTTCTGCCACACAGGATCCCAAGAGGGACCGGGAAAACTCGACCATAATCGTGACCAATCTCCCTGGCGATGTCGCTCAGACCAAAGTCCGTCAATACTTCAAAGATTACGGCCATATCAAGAACGTCACCGCCCTGGTACGAGACAACAACGGCAGCTCCACGACAGCCATGATCGAGTTCACCACGCCCGAAGAGGCCCGGTCTGCATTGCTCCGAGACGGCAAGTACTTTGAGCAATCGCAGCTCAGTGTTCAGTCAGGGCATGACCTAACTGTCTACGTCGCCAACTACCCAGCAGTTGCGGATGAAAAATACATTCGCGAACTATTCGAAGATTGTGGAGAAATCCTCAGTATTCGCTGGCCGAATCTCCAGGCAAACACCCGTCGCCGGTTTTGCTATATTTCATTCCGCAATCGTGAAGCTTCTGCCAAGGCCGTCCAGAAAGAGGGCATCGTCCTCGACGGCCAGTACAAGCTTTTGGCCAAGTACTCAGACCCGTCTCACAAGAAATCACGCGATGGGGCTCTTGCAGCAGGCCGAGAAGTTCACGTTAACAACCTAGACCGGGCAGTTTCTGAATCTGACTTGAGACAAGTATTCTCCCAGTATGGCAAAATCACCAGGGTCAACGTGCCACAGACTTTGGGAGGCAGCAACCGAGGCTTCGCCTACCTCGACTTCGCAACGAAGGATGAAGCGGAGAAGGCGGTTGCGGAGATGAATAACATCAAGTTCCGGAGGAACATTCTTGAGGTCGCCATCTCGAAAGACATCAAGTTCAAACCCTCAGCCAGGATCGTCACCGCCGGGCGCGAGTCCGCCTCTCCCGCACCTACCTCTGCTCGCGATGATGAGGGAGACGAGATGATCATCGATGCCCCGAATGACAGCCAGAACAAGCCTACCGCTACCGATATCTCAGCCCGCACGATTGCACTAATGGGTCTCCCGGATACGGTCAACGATGCTCGTGTCCGTGCCCTTGTTGAGCCCATGGGTGATATCGTCCAGCTGGTCCTGCAGCCAATCCACGGGGGTGCCAAGATTGAATTCACAGATGCTTCCAACGCCGGGAAGGCGGCCCTCCAGCTCAATGGCATGGAGTACGAAGGCTTCAAGCTGCGCACTGGTTCCGTTGATGAGTTGCGACACGCCAAGGCTGAGCGACGTTTAGACAGTATCGTCTACGGGTCAGGGTCCAAGGGTACCGCTTCCAAGGGTTCCGCCTCTAAGGATGCCCCCCCCAAGAGCGCCGTGTCCAAGGGTCTGATGCCTCCCCCAACGACCATTCGCAGACCAGTTCAGGGTCAGGCTCGTCCCCGTCGTGGGCTAGGGTTCGCTAGGCCTGCTGCTTCCCCAGCATCCAAGAATGGCACCGAGGTCAACGGGACGCCAGCGGCGAAGAAGAGCAATGCTGATTTCAGGGCCATGTTCCTGCCTGCTGGGAAGGGTGATGCAAAGGAACAAAGCAAAGACCAAACCGAGGATCAAACTAAGGACCAAATCAAGGAACAACCCGAGGAGAAAGGCAAGGGCCAAGTGGTGGAGCAAAGCAAGGAGGAGGAAAAGTAATGTGTCAATGGTGTCTGTTTTGTTTTTTTGCGCAGAGCCGTATGGTGTAGCATAATTGGCGTATCGCGACGGTACAATATCCAGGAAGCAGGAAGGGCAAGTGCATGTACTATTAGAAGCGGTTCGGGGCGCTCCCTTTTTTCCCTCTCAGTCTTGCTTGATAGCAAGAGGTCCAGCAATTTGAAGGTTGCATGAAACGGTGAAAGCCAACAAGATTCGGCCATTGAGCGAGTCAATGGCATTGTTGAGGGATTGAGGGATTGAAGGATGTTGACTCCTCCAGAAGCGGACGTCTGTGTATCTAAATGAATAGATTTATCCTCACAGAGGCACCCTATATTCCAGACACCTGACCTTCAACGACCAACTAAAACATGGTCTAGAGAAGGGCCTTCCGTTTATTGCCCCTTCTTTGCAGTTAACAGGCATTCAGATGTCTAAGATAGCCTGCGCTTCTACTACTAGCACACTCATACCTGCCAGACACGAACCAGCAAGAAACCCTTTGTATGGGCTGTATGGCTTACATATGCTGGCTCCTTGCCAGTGCCTATTCTATGCGAAGTCGTTTATGGGAGACCCCGCCGTGTTGCGATTAAACCTCAATGTACCATGTGCAAACGTGTGCACTGTATCCTTCGTAGTACGAGCCACCCCGTCTATCTATCCATGTATACCCCAAGATGCTCCGGTGATATTTGTGCCGTCCAGCAAATGACCCAACCAGTTGATCCCATCATGGCCCTCACGCCTTGCTCACCGTACCGGTCGTCTGCCTATCCTCTCCAAAGTCTTGTGTGAATAGTTTCTGCCACACATCGAGCCACTTCTCCTGCTGTGCCGTTGGCAGTTTCCCTGGCTGCTTGAAGGACCGAGTCAATAGTTCCCGGAGTCTGGTCCGAAGGACTTTAATGACCAGCATGGTCTTCCAGTCTGGCACAGAAAAGCGGCCTCGGTTTCCATCCAGGGCAATCACGCCAGAGTACATCTATGAAGTAGACACGTCAGAAATGGGGTGCTAATGACGCGGTGGAACCAAGCAAGGAAACTTACATCACAGCGGACGTCGCCACAGAGAAGGGCAATCGCAAAGGGGTCCGTTGCGGTGGCCTCATGGGCATGATAGACTCTGCATTGTGTCATTAGTACAGAACTTAGTCGTCTTGCGAGCAAGATAAACCTACGTTTTCGACTGCATAATGTGGTAGTAAGACAACCACTTCATATCGCGTGTGTTTCGGTTGACCGAGGATGGGTGAAGACTGATGGACTGGTTGGTGCCAATATTTCGTAGTCCCTTGCTGCCTGGAGTATCCCGAACAAGAATCTTCGGGTAAAAACTCCAGGCTATGACCGAAGCTGAAATAATGTCGTTGTCGCTGTTCAAGTTGACTCTGCTGGGCATTTCAAAGAACTGTTGTTGTCTCCGGCCACGGCCAGACGAGAATCGGAGTCGCGATAATGTTCGTCGCTCCTCCTCAGTCAAAGAAAGGAACCCTGAATCAGCCAGAGATGTAAGAAGTTGACCTTTGAGATCTTCAATGTTGGCCAGCGTCTGCTGGCTCATGAAGTTCTTGCGGCAAAACTGAAACTCCTTTCCAGCACCGCCCGAAGACTGGCATACCCGCTTCCACGCCAGGTAGGCGTTGTAGATAGTAAGCAGATCTGAATCTCCCCGGCGAAACAGCATGCGAGCGTTGTCAGCTTGTGCTCGTTGTCCAAACGGCGCCGAAAACGGCGACTTGGAGGACAGGATCGCAGCAACAGTAATTGCCATGTCCAAGCACTTGAACACCACGCCAAGCAAAATCAGCTTTCCCAAGAAAACATCCAAGGGCAGTCTAGCTAACTGGTGCCCGAGAGGAGTCAACTCCTCAGCAGCCGTCAAGGCGCGAACATCTACCAATGCATCAATAGCACGGCGCATGTTCTTTGCGGACGGCGGGTCTAAGGCGCTGCCAAGAGTGTCTTCGATCCCTCCAATCTTACAAATCTTGACTCGAATGGCCAAATCCTGCAGTGAAAGGCGAAGCATTTCTGGAGTCTGTTGATCACTCATCATCGTATCATGTCTGTGCTTGGTAAACATGTGGAAACAAAGACCCTCTTGTACTCGGCCAGCTCGTCCTCGCCTCTGCTTCGCATTCGCCCGGGAGATGAAGGTGTCAATAAGACGTGAGAGTTGGCGTCGCTCATCAAATCGCATCTCTCGATGTTTACCGGTATCTATGACACAGGTAACATCGGGAATGGTGATACCCGTCTCAGCGATATTGGTGGCGAGGACAATCTTTCGCATCCCAGGGGGTGGGATCAGGAAAGCCGACTCTTGGTCTTCTGTTGCGATAGATGAATGCAAAGGATAGACCAACCACTCTTTGGAAAATCGAGGGTCTCCAAGGAGAGCGTCATTCAGTGTACGAATTTCAGCAATTCCTGGCAAAAATACAAGAATTGCCTTGCTGTATGCGTGTAAATCCTCGCTCGTAGCAATACGGGCAATCAACTGCACAATCAAATCAAACTCGATACGGTACTCGTCGAATTGAGCAAGTGTCACCCGAGTCTTTGGCGAGTATCCTGCGAGGCTCTTCGAGATATCGCTCTTGGGGCCTTCTGCTTCACTTTCGACCAGGTCGTCATCGAGATCAATCATCTTGTCATTCTGTGAGTTTCCGGCTGTGTATCCGGTAAGCTCAATGGCATCCTCGAGATATCGAACTTGCACCGGGAAAGTTCGCCCAGGGACGTTGAGAACCGGGGCGCCTCCAAGATATGCCGAGAAACGCTCAGCGTCGACTGTAGCAGACATGAGAACGACTCTGAGGTCTCGGCGTCGTTTCATCAAGTTCTTCAGTACAATCAAAAGGAAGTCGCTGTCGATGGATCGCTCATGGACTTCATCGAGAACCAAGTGGGTAACCTCTTGGAGATCGTTCGATCCCTCAAGCATCCGCATCACAATACCAGTCGTTGCGTACACTAGCCTGGTCTCTCGGGAAGTGTTGGCCTCTAGACGAATAGAATAGCCCACGAGCGACCTGTTGGTTCCCAGGTCGTTCCTGTTCTCCCCAAGCTCTTCGCTTACTCGGCGAGCCAGGGAAATCGCAGAAATACGCCGGGGCTCGGTACAAAACACCTTGCAGGCTTTGCCTTGGGAGAGCTGGTGCTCCAATAAAAATGACGGCACTTGAGTACTCTTTCCACTATAACATTGTTAGACTTAGCCCCAAGGAGAGGAAGTAATTGGGGGCATACCATCCGGTCTCACCACAAACAATAACCACTTGGTTCTCATCGACAGCGTTCAAAACTTGCTGTCTAAAGTTCCACATGGGCAATTGCATACGTGATTGCTAGCAACTTGTCAGCTCAATTACCAACGCCCAGAGTTCTCATTCACATACCAGCATGGTTTGATACTTGCGTGAGCCAGACTTGTCCGCCCAGATCTTTTTGTAGTACTCCGCATTCCCTGCGCTGTGTCGAGCACGATCTTGACTGCCATCCTCACCAGCGTCGTGTAAGTTTTTGGCTGCACCCCGACCCCTGAATGCTCCCTGGAGGATAACACCGTCTTCGAGCTCTTGGTCGTGTCTTTCACGAACCAAAGCCCTCAAGTCCTTCACGACAACTCGGTCTTGAGCGTCAATCTGGTTCTTTCTTGCTTCTGCGAGTTCAGACCAGAGGTCCCGCCAAACTGGAGGAAGCCTGATACCGACCTTTTCTTCCTTTGCATTACCGCTGAATGTGTAGTACAGGGCTGCAGTGGCGATATAGGCCTCGGATTGCTTTGTATCGGGGGTGGCTATGCAAGTCATGGTGAATGTAAAGTGGTAGGGGTCGGTGATGATCTCAACATCGGAAAGCGTGGCGGGTTGTGGTTGTTCTTGGGGTTTTGACCAAAATATATCGACGGAATAGCGACTGGCAAAGGTAGCATCTGACACAATGATAAAAGATACCTTTGCAGATGCATCTCTGAATATATCGGTGAGCCACTCGGTTTAAGTGTGTACAGTTAGAAGAAAAGTCTTACCTTGAGCGACAGGCCTCCTCTAGAGCCCTCCTGGGACTGAACCCTGTCCACTTTCCGAAATCTCGGACTATGATTTTGGTACCGTCCGCCGAGTTGATAACTGTCCGGGTCTCTCCCGTAGCGGCATCAACTTCATTTTGTGGCAAAGACGCAAAGAGCCCGCCGATGTCGTCATCATCTTCATTGGCCTCTGCCAATATCTCGGCGGCGATGCGTTCCGCCTCATCACTGATACCATCGCCAGTCGTCTTCTCCGGGATAGGCTCTTCAGGCGGGGGTGATGAGTCCTCGATGCTGCTTTCGTTCTCCTTTTTAACCATAGCAAACTGCTTCTCCAAGGTGATCCTCTCAGATCTCCATTTCTGTTCGGCCACAAATTTGTCGAAGAGGACGTCACTCTCGATCTTCTTGATTTTGGCCTCAAGTTTAGCAGCGGCGAGCTCATCCTCAGCATCGGTTGCTTTGGATTTGCCTGGCCCTGTACCTCCACGCTCAAGTTCCAGGAGCTTCGCCTTCGTTGCCAAATATTGCGGCTCAAGTTCGTCAGGTTCGATGTCGCTGTCGCACGTAACCACCAGTTTCTTGATTGGCGATGGCGTCTTGGTACCCGCGGCCTTGTTCTTGCGGCCGTTGCGAGATTCGAAGTGGCGGGGTGTGTTTGAGCGGGTCGGAACCGGCGATTCTTGGGGAGTTTCTGTGATACAGTCAGAATAGTAGGCATTTATGGTGGGAGTGATTAAGCGAACCGGTTGTGCTTTTAGACACTGGCTTGGGCTTGCTCTCGTAGGCGGGAAGCTCATCAAGGGGAGATTCGCGGGCAAGCCAGTCCAAGGCCTCCTCGAGACCCCAGATAGAGTCTCTACCGGTTGATGAGATGTTGGGGGCAATATCCAAAATGTATCGAATAACAGCTTCGACGCGGTCGTTCGGAAATTCGGCGGCGGAGAGTGTTTGCTGCAAGGTCCATAACCGAATAATCATATCCTCCTCCGGGGGCATCTTTCCGGCGCCTACACTGTCTGAGGAAGCCAAGCTCGAGGCTGCAAAACGGGTTTCAGCCTGGATCAGGTTGAGGACATGGTCCATGAGCTCTTGCGGTAACCATTTGTAGCTGTTGACCGAATCGGCTTGCCCGCGAAGCAGGCGACGGTCAGTTTCGAGTCTTGTACGCTGACGCTGAGCATCTCGCTTGGTCTTATGTGCATACTTCTCGACCAGAAGCTGCAGTTCAGACTCCTCAAGCTGTTTCTCAAACTCCTCCGGGGTCAATTCCTTGTCCTTCGAACCTGATTTGGCGTTGACATCACCGGGTGCGGCATTCGATGGTGGGGCGTTCTGGGACGATGGAGGGGCACCTTGACCCTTGGCAGCGGTTGACGAGGGATTCGATTCGGGCTCGACGACCTCAGGCCTAGGCTTAGAGGCGATGGACGTGGTCGCAAAGCCTCGAGCCGGGTTCGCGGCGGGCTTCTTCTTTTTCTTTGCGCCAGCCATGGGCGGCGGGTGTACGTAGCGGGGCGGGAGGATCAAAAGGCAGTGATGATGTTTGTTGTTGGAGGTAACGGTTAGCGAGCAATTTAGGTACCTAGTCTCGTGGGCGGCGAGATGCGCTGTGGGCCAGGCAAGAATTGCAGCGGAGGATGCGAGAGAGAGTGGAGAGTGGATGCTGTAACGCAACAGCGGGCGAGAGGCGAGACCAGGGCGCGTCGGTCCGCTCAGGTCATGAATGGGGAAGCAGGCGTCTGCGTAGGACTGAGTCAGACCGAACAGCCGGGGCAAGTCTTCAAGTTGGCGGGATTGTTAGAGGCATGTAAGGTGGATAGGGCTATACGAGGAAATCCATGCTTCATGGAAGGGAGAGACGGGGGAGACAAAGGCGTAGCAGGCGGCATTGATGTGAACGAGCTGCGACACGATTGACCCGGCACGGGCTACGAAGGCTGGACGGGTAGCTATATGAGTCTTAATGCACGGCATTAATGTGGTATTGACTGAATAATTGGTGGCTTATTGTCTACTTGTCGGCATTTATCCTGTCCTCGCCCATCCACCAAACGGTTGAATAATACTGGGTGGCCACCCACCCCCCAGGCTCCCAGCCCTGAAGCTGCCACTGCCGCGAGCGGTGACACGGGGTCAAAATCCGCCGTGGCTGTGGGGAGCGCACCACCAACCGAAGCCCCGCCGTGACGGGGCAGTTGCGTGCATCTGGACGTGGGGTCAGTCCATCTTGACATTTCACTCGGTCTCGACAGAAATATCCACGACTTGTGGTGCCCAAAAACCAACATCGTCAACTACCACCAACACCACCAACCCTCCGCGCCGATAACCCCCCTCGGCCAACCACGCCCAACCGACAATCCGCGCCCACCGCCAGGCGTCTGCGATCTCTGGTAGCCCCAGATGATTCCTTCACCACAAGCTCCCGCGTCCGATCCCCAAAATGTCTGAAGTCGAGGCCAATGCCAACGGCGCCTCCGCCAACCTCGACCTGGCCGCCACCCGGAAGGCCCTGGCCTCATCCTCGACCGCCCTGCGGATAGCTCAACTGCGCACAATCGACGAGAGAATAGCCCAGAAATGTGCGCCAGCCCTGGAGCTACCCCCCCATCCAGCTTTCCACATCCCACTAACGCTTCTCCCAAGCTTTTGACAATGCCACGCTGCTTCGCATCATCCAGCTCCTTTTTGGCACACACGCCTTCTATACCGATCGACAATCCCGCCTTGCTGTCCAGAAGTGTTTGGCTACATTGATATCTGCTGGTGTCGACCCAAAGATCCTCGCCCCCCTCGTCGCCGCCTTGCGCAAGGAGACCCAGAAACATGGCATTGCTCCCACAAGCGCGTTCGTCCTCGTTGAGTGGTGTGGGCTTCTCATGCAGCACCTCGCGGACAGCCCGCTATGGGATGACTTTGCCAAAGATATTCTGCTTGCTGATGCTGATGCCCTTGAGAAGTGCCACCAACCCGTCTCGAGGAAGTCAGTTGCCCACTCTGCCCTCGTCGTCACGAGGAGGGGCATGCGGAAGCTGTTTTCCCACGCCGAATCTTCTGAAAAGCGCTTGACTGAAGCTATCAATGTCCTCACAGCCAAGGGTGCCCAGCCTACGGCTAAGAACTCCATCCTCCTAGGCGTCGTTGCCGGTGTATCAGCCCGAAAGACTCCCCTCAAGCCTATTCTCGAGGCATCCAAGCCCAAGTTCTATGAATTCTTCGTTAGGGAGCTCGTCAACTCTCGCTCTGCAATCCCAGAACACCTGGTTCTAGGCCTCGAGGATTTCTTTTCCTCATTTGCTACCCTAGACGAGGTTTCTAAAGAACTAGTCCCTGCCCTTGAGAAGGGCCTATTGCGAGCTCCCGAGGTCATCCTTGGCGGTGTCCTTACCCCTCTAGTCAAGTCTTTGCCCGACAGCTTCGATCTTTCTAAAGTACTCGACCAAAAGCTTCTCAAGCCCCTCTTGTCGAATGTCAAGTCGACAAACGTTACCATTCGCACTGGGGCTATCACCGCTTTCGGCTCCATTGTGACTCGATGCCACGATGTAGACTCTATGGATCACATCATTAACGAGATTGCGACCCCCTTAAAGACCGGTAAGCTTGCCGCAGCTGATCACCGAATTCTGCATGCCCAGATGCTTGAAGCCGCTCCACTGTCTAAGTCGAGCGCTGACAAGGTTGCCAATGCTCTGGCCGTCGTTGCCGGAAAGGAGGGTAATGAAGCTGCTCTGGTAGCTGAGACCTCTGCTCTAGCCATGGCAGTTGTTTTCCTTCTCAAGAACAACTGTGAGATAGCCAAGCCCGTTTTGGACGTGTTCTCCAAGGGGCTCGCAGACAAGAAACCTCCTTCCCGCAAGGCCTGGTTGCTGCGTGTGGGGTACATCCTCCAGAGTTTCAAAGATGCCGAATCAGTATCCCCGGGAATGTCTGCCTTTGCCGAGACTGTCATACCTAAAATCATTACTACTTTCACAGAAGTCGTTGCAAATCCCGCCACAGCAGTTCAGAACGGCCTTATCGTCGGTGCTTACATTCTGGCCGCCGTATCCCCAATCATCCATGCTCGCTTCCCAAGCTCGTCCGTTGATACTGCCTTGTCCAAAGCAGCTGTGCCCAAGCACTGCCTCTCTGTGGACCCGAAGCCATCATTCCTCCTAAGTCATCGCATTTACTCCAAAGTGACGGGAGAAGAGGACTTGAAATGGTTCGCCCGAGCTTTGACTGCAATCTTTCAAGATCTAGGGCGCGAATCGGAGACTCCAGCGGCTTTGGCCTGGTCTGAGGGAGTTATTCATCTGATTACTTCTCGCGGTGTTCCTACCAAAATCCAACAAGAAACATCAAAGGATCTATCCGGACTCTACGCGCAGAACCCAAGCTTGACATCGGGCTTCATTATCAGTGGACTCTGGGATTACCTTGAGCAATCTGAAGCTCATGACAGAGATCGAGCAGCGGGTGCTCTCAACCTCATTCAAGTTGTCAGATCGATTTGCCTCCCTCCGAAAGAGGTAGAAAAGGCCGGCCACAGCATCACCAAAGAAGACCAAGAACTCCAGGCATGCTCACTCCTGGTGCTAGCCCGTCAAGAGTTGATCCCAAGAGCAAACTGGATCGAACTCTGCCTTCGGATGGAACTTGATCCAGGTGATTTGGTGCGCAAATACGAAAGTGATCTTCTCAAGGAGATTGGAAACAAAACATCCCTTGGCCAAAAGGTACGTACAACTAAAGATTCAATGCAATGAGAATATGCAAGGTCTGACAACATCTCGCAGTCTGACGCGGTGAAGAAAGCTGCATACAATGCCGCCGCCGATTTAGCCTTTGTTGCTCCCGAAACTACCATCCCCCCTCTTATGGAGTTAATTGGTCGTGACCTCAACGTTGAACAGCTCCAAGACATTGGTCCCGTAGAAGCCGCCATCTTCAGGACCCCAGAGGGTACTTGTTTCGTCGATGTGCTAGCAAAGAAGGCGCAACAATCGGTAGACAAGAACAAGAAGGATTATGACATCTTGAAATGGGAAGAAGAACTCAGAAGTCAGCTGGAGAAGAAAAAGGGTCAGCAGCGAAAGCTTACTGCCGAGGAGACTGCCAAGGTGAACGCTCAGCTAAAGAAGGAAAGCCAAATCAAGCAAACAATCCGAGAGCTCGAGGCGAGGCTCCTACGAGGCATCGGCATCATTAGAAGTCTGGCAACTGGCCCGCCTACGGATGCTGCGCTATGGTTGGGCACGGCTGTTTCACTTCTGCTGAATGTCATGGACGCAGGTGCCAACCTGATTACGGGTGAAGCAGCACCCTTAGCCTACATTGTCTGCTCCGAGAAGGTGTCATCTCGGTTAGGCTCCATGAGGCCTTTCATCGGAGTCGCTACCCTCCGACTCCGAGGAACGTCACTTCCAGATGAGTACAATGAGGAGCCTCTTGAACACCTCATTACAAGAGTGTTGTATCGCCTGAGGTTTGCTGGCGAACAGCGGCCATTCGACTCAGTCTCGCTGATTTACCTTCTCCCGCTGATGCTCGACGTTCTCCGTAAGGGTGGAAAGGGAGAAACGGCTGATGATGGAGATACTCAACTCGTCTTAGCTGTTGAAATCCTCTCATTCCACACCGACGTCTGCGCAGATGACGCTGTGCCTCGGGCTGAAGTTCTGTCGGTTCTCATCAGCTCCATGCAAAGTTACGCTCAGCATTACAAGATCATCAAAGACTGCTTTGCCGATATGTGCCGCTGCATAGCCCCCAATATGAGCCCAGATGAGATGGTTGTATTGGCAAAGGGTGCTCTAGTGCCAGAAAACCGAGTCAGATCATCAGTGTTGCAGTCAATCAGTGCCGATGTTGACATGACTGAGCTGGGTTACTCTGATGAAATCTGGGTGGCCTCTCACGATGATGAGGAAGAAAACACTGAGCTCGGCCAGGAGATCTGGGAAGAGAGCGGATTCGAAGTTAGTGCCGAGGTGCCCTTGAGGATGCTTCCCTTCCTTGAAAGTAAGGACGGTCAGCTTCGTCGCGCTGCAGCCCGGTCTCTGGCTGAGGCCGCTAAAATGCACAACGAGACATTGGACAGCGTCCTCGCCAAGTTAAACTCGACCTACCTAGAACTTGCAAAGCCTCGAGTTCAACTCCTTGACGAATTCGGCATGCCCAAGAAGATGGACCTTTCTGATCCTTGGGAAGCCAGGCAGGGAATTGCCACGGCGTTCAAGGAACTTGCCCCCATCATCAAGACGACTCAACTAGACTCATTCTTCGACTTCCTGATCGATTCCGGCCCATTGGGAGACAAAAACGGCGCAGTTCGAGGTGAAATGTTAGATGCATCTATTCACATCATTGAGCTCCGCGGCAAAACCATCCTCGATAGCCTCATGAAGAAGTTCGAACGAACATTGGAGCAACCAGACAAGGGTAGCGAAGCAGCTGATCGTGTCAATGAGGCCGTGATCATTATGTACGGTGCTTTGGCTCGTCACCTCAACCTCGGCGACCCCAAAATCCCCATCGTTGTGGATCGACTCGTGGCCACCTTGAGCACTCCATCGGAGACTGTGCAGTACGCCATTGCGGAATGCCTCCCTCCCCTCATCCGAGCCTGCCGTGATAAGTCATCAAAATACTTCGGACAGGTTATGGAGGATCTGCTTTCCTCAAAGAAATATGCCATCCAGCGGGGCTCTGCATACGGACTGGCCGGCCTGGTGATCGGCAGAGGAATTTCGTCACTCCGGGAGTATCGCATCATCTCAACTCTAAGGGGTGCAATGGAGAATAAGAAGGAATCCCACCAGCGGGAGGCTGCATTGATTGCATATGAGCTCCTCTCAACCATGCTTGGGCGGCTATTCGAACCCTACGTCATTCAGATTGTTCCTCAGCTGTTGACGGGCTTTGGCGACGCTAATGCCGACGTTCGAGATGCTTGTCTTGCCGCTGCAAAGGCATGCTTCGGGAAGTTGAGTTCTTACGGTGTGAAGCAAATCTTGCCAACGCTCCTGAGAGGACTCGAGGATCAGCAATGGCGTAGCAAGAAGGGCGCATGTGATCTTCTCGGTGCCATGGCGTACCTCGACCCTCAGCAGCTGGCAAACAGCCTGCCTGACATTATTCCCCCCCCTGACTGGCGTTTTGAACGACAGTCACAAGGAGGTCAGGGGAGCCGCAAACCGAAGCTTGAAGAGATTTGGTGAAGTCATCAACAACCCAGAAATCAAGAACCTGGTGGGCATCATTCTCAAAGCTCTTAGCGACCCTACCAAGTATACCGACGAGGCCTTGGATGCCCTGATCAAGGTTCAGTTTGTGCATTACCTCGATGCACCCTCCTTGGCGCTGGTTACTCGTATCTTGCAGCGTGGCTTGAGTGATCGATCCAACACGAAGCGCAAGGCAGCTCAGGTTATCGGCAGTTTGGCTCATTTGACTGAGAAGAAGGACGTCATCATGCATCTGCCCGTTCTTGTGGCTGGCCTGAAGATTGCCATAGTTGATCCCGTGCCAACTACACGAGCCACAGCGTCCAGGGCCCTGGGCTCTTTGGTCGAGAAGCTAGGTGAAGACACTCTACCTGACCTTATTCCTGGCCTTATGGAAACCCTCAAGTCGGACACCGGAGCAGGCGACCGACTGGGATCTGCTCAGGCGCTCAGTGAGGTGCTTGCGGGATTGGGCACGACTAGGCTCGAGGAGACACTTCCGACCATTCTTCAAAATGTGGAGTCCTCGAAGCCCGCTGTTCGCGAAGGTTTCATGTCTCTCTTCATCTTCCTTCCCGTCTGCTTCGGCAACGGCTTTGCCAACTATCTTGGCCGGATTGTCCCACCTATTCTTGCTGGTCTTGCTGACGACATCGAGTCTATCCGAGAGACTGCTCTTCGTGCGGGACGTCTCTTGGTCAAGAACTTCGCTGTTCGAGCCGTCGATCTCCTTCTCCCAGAGCTCGAGCGCGGCTTAGCCGATGATAGCTACCGGATTCGACTAAGCTCAGTTGAGCTTGTGGGCGACCTTCTGTTCAACCTCACCGGCATCAAAGCAAATGCTGATCCTGACGACGATGACGAGAACATCAAAGAAGCTGGTGCTTCCCTCAAAGAAGTGCTTGGAGAAGAAAAGCGGAACAAGATCCTCTCTGCTCTGTATGTGTGCCGCTGTGACACAGCTGGATCCGTACGCTCGGCTGCAATTGCTGTTTGGAAGGTTCTGGTTCACAGTCCTAAGACCCTCAAGGAGCTTGTGCCAACTCTGACACAACTTCTTATCCGGCGCTTGGGAAGCTCCAATATGGAGCACAAGGTCATTGCTAGCAATGCTCTAGGGGAGCTTATCCGAAAGGCTGGTGATGGTGTACTCTCAAGCCTCCTTCCTACCCTTGAAGTAGGCTTACAGACATCGACCGATACGGATGCCAAGCAAGGCATCTGTCTCGCACTTCGGGAGCTCATCGCTTCTGCCTCGCCTGAGGCATTGGAGGACCATGAGAAAACGCTCATTTCAGTTGTGCGCACGGCTCTCACAGACTCAGATGAGGATGTCAGGGAAGCTGCTGCGGAGGCCTTCGACTCTCTGCAACAGATCCTCGGCAAGCGAGCGGTTGACCAAGTTCTTCCCTTCCTGCTTAACCTGCTTCGGTCCGAAGACTCAGCAGACAATGCCCTGCAAGCTCTTCTCACCCTGCTCACGGAGACAACTCGCTCGAACATTATTCTACCTAACCTCATCCCGACCCTCACGACTCCTCCCATCTCTGCTTTCGACGCCAAGGCTTTGGCCTCCTTGTCTAAGGTGGCCGGTCCTGCCATGAACAGGCGTCTGCCTAACATTGTCAACTCGCTTATGGACAATGAGATCAACTGCAAGGAGGATGATCTACGCGAGGAGTTGGAGCTTTCCTTCGACACGGTTATTCAGTCTATCGATGAGTACGACGGCCTGAACACTGTCATGAACGTCCTTCTGGGGCTCTTGAAACACGAGGATCACCGTCGCCGAGCCGCTACTGCCCGCCATCTGGGCAACTTCTTCTCGGTCTCCAGCGTGGATTATTCAAGGTACAACCAAGACATTGTCAGGTCGTTGCTCAACTCCTTCGACGATCCCGACATGGATGTTGTGAGGGCATCTTGGACAGCGCTCAGCGAGTTTACCAAGAAGCTGAAGAAGGAGGTGATGGAGTCCCTTGTCATCTCTTCCAGACAGACACTCCAGCGTGTCGGCGTTGCGGGCGCCAACTTGCGTGGTTTCGAGCTCCCGAAGGGCATCAATGCCATCCTACCAATCTTCTTGCAGGGCTTGATGAACGGCACTGCGGACCAAAGAGTGCAGGCAGCCCTGGGTATCTCGGATATCATCGACCGTACCAGCGAGGCCTCTCTGAAACCATTCGTCACGCAAATCACGGGTCCCCTGATCCGAGTGGTTTCGGAGCGTGCTACAGAGGTCAAGTCCGCTATCCTTCTCACCCTCAACAATCTACTGGAGAAGATGCCGACTGCTCTCAAGCCATTCTTGCCCCAGCTTCAGCGTACTTTTGCCAAGTCCTTAGCTGACACATCGAGCGAGGTCCTAAGGACGAGAGCCGCAAAAGCACTGGGCACCCTAATCAAATACACCCCTCGTATCGATCCTCTGATTGCTGAGCTAGTCACTGGATCTAAGACGACGGATCCTGGTGTCAAGACAGCCATGCTCAAGGCACTGTACGAGGTCATCAGCAAGGCGGGCGCCAATATGGGAGAGGCATCACGAGCTGCTGTTCTTGCCTTGATCGATATGGAAACCGACGAGAGGGATGAGACCATGACGATAACAAATGCAAAGCTCCTGGGCGCATTAATCGGAATTGTCCCCGAGGACGCCGCAAATGGCTTGTTGAAGAACCGTGTGGTTACATCCCAGTTCAGCAATTCGTCGGTACTCGCTCTGAATGCTGTGCTGGTTGAGTCCCGGGATGCATTGCTGCAGGGCCCCCTGGCTGATGAGCTGCCCGAACTCCTTTGCCAGGGCATCACAAGCAAGAATGTAAGTGACAGAAGACCGTTCTATGTAACAAGTATAGATGAGCTAACTTTGAGGGTTAGGTATTTGTGGCTGACAACTGCATTCTGGCCACTGGTAAGTACCTATTATCTCCTCCGGCCAAGAGCTTCGAAGCCACCAAGGGTATCTTTGATGCATTGGCAACGGTTATCCAACCCGGTAACCCCACCGACTCACGTCGACTTGCGTTGGTCATCGTGCGCACGTTGAGCCGAAACGACATGGACATGGTTCGGCCCCATCTGCCGCTCCTAGCGCAGCCCATCTTTGCCAGCGTGAGAGACCCAGTGATCCCCGTCAAGTTAGCAGCCGAGGCGGCGTTTGTCGAGCTTTTCGGCGTGGTGGATGAGGAGAGCCTCATATTCGACAAGTTTATGGCCGGGCCCGGGGCGGACCTTCCGCCCAACACCAAGAGGAGCATGGGAGACTACTTCAAGCGAGTGGCGGTGAGACTGGGTAACCAGGCTCGCGAGAGGCGTGAAGCAGAGGGTGGCCAGGGTGGATTAGGTCTTTCCAATGATGAGGTCGAGGACGAAAGAGAGATCTG
Source organism: Cylindrodendrum hubeiense (assembly GCA_014621425.1). Lineage (NCBI taxonomy): Eukaryota > Fungi > Ascomycota > Sordariomycetes > Hypocreales > Nectriaceae > Cylindrodendrum > Cylindrodendrum hubeiense. The sequence goes on from JAANBB010000133.1 coordinate 57,635, forward strand.
GAGCGTGGGAAAAGTTGATGTTGGGAGCGATGTGTTTGCCTGAGCGATTGGACGATCAGGAGTGATAGCACTTGTGTAGACATGTCCCAACATTGTGGTTTGTCCTAGTTAAACATACCAAAAGAAAGTATTATTTACGAGCTGCTTGGAACGATTATCAGTCCTTGTGTGCATGTGTGGTGTTGTCAAGCACAGCCAGAGCACAGCCAGAGCACTACCAAGTGAATACCCTCAATTCCCCAGCTCCCCAGCTCCCGACGTTCTACAGTGGCCTACGGGGTCTAATGTATCTCCAACGCCAAATCCAATTTGTGACCCAATTAGCTCGGCGATGCAGAAGGAAAATTAGCCCGAGCTGTCCGTCGGAAAACCTGCTCGCTGCAAGGTGCCCCGATCGGAGAAACCTATGGCAAGGGGCCGAGGATAGGGTAATCATGCAGCTTCGTTAAACTCGGGACCCAGTATCAAAACCACGGCGGGGAGGGTACGTACCTCCCACGATCGCATGGAATCCAAGTGGTGGTGGGGTTTAATGGGGGAAACTGGGATGGTTGTTGTGTGTGGCTCAAGCAAGGTCACGTGAGGCCACGGCGGTGACTCCATCGCCCTCGCTTAGGGCAGCCCATGGGTCCTAGTGCACGTGAACCCACAAACCCCGAGACGAATGTGTGTGACCGAGAAATTCTAGCCTCTCAAACCCCTCTCAGACTTCATCCATCACCCATCGAGGACCGGCCATCACCACACACGACAATCAAGATGTAAGTCACCCGAGACGACACACGATCAAGCGATACCACATCCCCGCGCTGGACGCAATGGGATTGATGCTTCTGGCATCGATTCGGAGCCGGGGAGCATGTCGCTGATAAGAGAGAGCTGGTGGCTAATGGACAACTTTTTTTCTATACAGGGTCAATCTGCGAACTCAGAAGCGTCTCGCCTCAGCCGTCATCGGCTGTGGTGAGCGCAAGATCTGGCTCGACCCCAACGAGGCCAGCGAGATCTCCAACGCCAACTCTCGCCAGACGATCCGAAAGCTCATCGCCGATGGTCTCATCATCCGAAAGCCCGTGACCCAGCACTCCCGATCTCGTGCCCGCGAGCTCAACCTTGCCCGAAGGGAGGGCCGACACCGTGGCCAGGGTAAGCGCAAGGGTACTGCCGATGCTCGTATGCCCAGCCAGGTTCTCTGGATGCGCCGCCTCCGAGTCCTCCGCCGTCTCCTCGTCAAGTACCGTGCCAGCGGAAAGATCGACAAGCACCTCTACCACGAGCTGTACCACAGCAGCAAGGGTAACGCCTTCAAGCACAAGCGTGCCCTCGTTGAGCACGTATGTGATATCACTCCCGGGCCAGATGGTCTTGACGGGCAAGAGCGCCTGCTGACATGGAGACGAACAGATCCACCGAGCCAAGGCCGAGAAGGCGCGCGAGCGTGCCCTCCACGAGGAGATGGACGCCAAGCGTGCCAAGAACAAGGCCGCCCGCGAGCGCAAGCAGGAGAGAGTGACGGCGAAGCGAAATGCTCTCCTCGCCGACGAGGAGTAGACCACCTGGACAACGATGACATTTCGGTCTTGAGAGGAGGCTGCATTCGGAGTCTACGGGTTGGGTCTTTTTTTACGCCCTTCTGGTTTCTACAGTCGTACCGGCGGGGGTTCTGGCATGTAGCATTCAAAAATGGAATCGATGATGCTCGGATACTGGGTTATTTTCCCAAATGCAAGCCATCGTGTGTGTGTGTTTGTGAGGGACGGAAGAGTGTCCACTCGTTGTCTGCCTGCGTGTTGCACTTTACTGGGAGCAACCATCCACTACAAGTACCAGGCCGGGCTACCAAGGGTAGCATATCGTCCAAGAACCTCGCTCCAAGATTTGTGCCAGTCTTTAACCTAATCGATACCGATCTCTTCAGCTTCCGATGTTGGGTGCAACTGTGACTTGCCCAAGGCGGGGGTGCATGAATTAATAGATGGCGTCATGACACAAAGAGAGGAAAAAACAAGTCACATAGTTATCTGCCCCTTCGTGAGGGATGTCCCGCCAGCACGAAGTAGGAACCCCCAGGCAAGCAAGAGACAGCAGAATGCACTCAGCTACACCATGTTGAATAGGGCGGATGAGCTCCCGTAGGCTGGGCCGTCTCGTCGCACCCAACCATGGTGGCACTGGGTGAATAAATGTAGTGGGAGGGCGAGCAGGGGTCCATGGCCGCCACGGTCAGTCAGACGAGGGCTGTGGCGCATGAACTGACTGGCATCCCGGGAGAGACCCAGAGAGGGCTCCGGTGGTGCTGAATTGGTGCCCGGATTTATGGTCCGTAGCGCCCGGGTCCAGGCGGTTTCTCAGCCTTCCCCTCCCCCCCCAGTGCTTCCGCGCCCACTAATTCACAATTGGACCTAGAACTCATCCACCTCCGCCTCTGCCACCAACCATCTCCTCCTCCTCCACTAGTCCGCCCGCCCATCCATCTCGTCCGTCAATGACGTCCTGAGTGAGCTGGTTCTGCTGCACGCACAAACCTCGCCTCTCTCCATTGCTTCGCTTCCGTTGTTTTCCTCATTGTGATACCCTCTCTCCCCTCGTCTCCTTGGTCCCCTGGCTGCCGTATTCTCCCATCTGCTCCGCTCCGTCAGTCCGGCTCGTCCTCTCCACACCACGCCATGTCTCTCGCCGGCATGCGAGGCACCTCGCGTGTCCTGCGCGGCATTGCAAAGCCCGTTGCCGTCACCACCGCGTGCACCCGGGCTGCGTCCTCTTTGAGCCTTGATGGTCAGCAGCAGGTCTGTTGGTGTCCAATTGATCACATTGTCATCTTGTCCTTGTGAATCCCAGTCCTGACGTCGTCATCTTCTTTGTAGTTGCTCTCAGCCCACCTCGGCAAGGCTGACCCCGCCGTCTTCGACATCATCGAAAAGGTCCGTCTTGGAGTCACCCTCGAGCTCCCCCAGCAACCGAGATCCGGGTCTGACCTCTCGTCTAGGAGAAAAATCGCCAGAAGCACTTCATCAACCTGATTCCCTCCGAAAACTTTACCTCCCAGGCCGTTCTAGATGCTCTTGGCAGTGTGATGCAGAGTAAGACCATATAGACGCCAACCCAACCAGCAGCAGCTAACCACCACCACCTTATCCAGACAAGTACTCGGAAGGTTATCCCGGTGCCCGATACTATGGCGGAAACGAGTTCATCGATCAAGCTGAGCGCCTCTGCCAACAGCGTGCCCTCGAGGCCTTCAGCCTTGACTCCAAATCCTGGGGAGTCAATGTTCAGGGTCAGTAACTTCCACCCGCATGCAAGTCGTTGCTTGTCTCTATGTCCCCCATCCGTCGATATGTAGTTAACTAACTTGCCATGCTAGCTCTCTCTGGCGCCCCCGCAAACCTCTACGTCTACTCAGCCTTGTTAAACACCCATGACCGGCTAATGGGCCTCGATCTGCCTCACGGCGGTCACCTGTCACACGGATATCAAACCCCAACCAAGAAGATCTCGGCAATCTCCAAGTACTTCGAGACGGTGCCATATCGCCTGGATGAGTCCACCGGTTATATTGATTACGATAAGCTAGAGGAGTTAGCCACCATCTACAGGCCAAAGATTATCGTCGCGGGTGCCAGTGCCTATAGTCGGCTTATTGACTATCAACGCATGCGAGAAATTTGCGACAAAGTCAATGCCTATCTCCTGGCTGATATTGCCCACATATCGGGCATGGTGGCCGCCAAAGTCCTTCCGGGTCCATTTGCCTTTGCCGATATCGTCACAACCACGAGCCACAAGAGCTTGCGAGGTCCCCGAGGGGCCATGATCTTCTACCGAAAAGGCGTACGGAAACAAAACCCCAAGACAAAGGAGGATGAACTTTACAATCTCGAGGGGCCTATCAACAGCTCCGTCTTCCCCGGCCACCAGGGCGGTCCTCATAACCACACCATCACTGCCCTTGCAGTTGCTTTGAAACAAACCCAAGCACCCGAATTCCACGCCTATCAGTCCCAGGTTCTGGCTAACGCGAAGGCGTTTGCCAAGAGGTTGAGTGAGCCCAAGGGCAAGGGCGGCCTGGGATACCAGCTAGTCAGCGGTGGCACTGACAACCACCTGGTCCTGGCTGACCTCAAACCACAAGGTATTGACGGCAGTCGAGTCGAGCGCGTGCTGGAACTGGTCGGCGTCGCTGCGAACAAGAACACTGTCCCCGGCGACCGCTCGGCTCTTGTGCCTGGCGGTCTTCGCATGGGTACTCCGGCTATGACCACTAGAGGCTTCAACGAAGACGACTTTGTCCGCGTCGCCGATGTCGTAGACAGGGCAGTAACCATTGCCTCCCGTATCGACAAGGCTGCCCGGAAGGCGGCGGAAGAAAAGGGTGAGAAAAGCCCCGGTCGGCTCAAGCTGTTCATGGAGCATCTCGGCAACGGCGAGACGGAGCCGGAGATTGTACAGCTGAGGAGTGAGGTTGAGGACTGGGTCGGCACATACCCCTTGCCGTGGGACACTTCGCGATGAGGTGCGTTGTCAGCTCAATTTGATTCGATGGAGCAGTAAGAACGATGAGCCTGCGAGCAGGCCATCGAATTTTGTGATTAATTGAGCCTGGGACATTGGGAGCTATGGGAATGATATAGGGCCCCGTCAGGATCTCATTCGCGGTCTTGCCTTTTATATATGATAATGGCTTGGTGACAAATACAGGAGGGCCTCACTTGACCGCACAATCTCTCATGGAACATGGCCCCGAGCCATGTATATATATTCGCTTGTACTTCTTTAAGCGCCAATCTCATCGAATGCCAGGAAGCAGACCAGGTGTAATTAATTATGGTATATGGCCATCTAGTTAGCTGTGAGGTATCGCTACATACGCCCAAAGAAGTAAACCAAGAAACATCGAAAATGCAATAGATACACCAATCAACCACTACTCCGGCTTCTTGGCAGGTTGGGTCTTTGGCTCCCTACCCAGAACCTTACATCCACTTGGCCGCTCTACCACCCTCTGATAATACTTATTCAGGCTTCCAAGGCTGTCCAAGGTCTTGATGCCCGACTCCTCAAATAGGGCGTGCAGGACTGGCCAGACGACAAAGTCTACCAGAGACAGCTCCGAACCAGCGAGGAAGCCTCCTTCGGCTTCGTTAGCGAGGTTGTCCCAAACAAGTAGCTCTTGCATCAGGGGTTTCAGATCTGCCTTGTCGCTGCTCTGTTCATCGGAGCTACCATCATTAGAAAATGAGCGCCACTTTTCTAGCAGGCCAAGGCCCTGTTGGAAGCGGTTGAACTGGGTAGCCAGCTGAGCGGCATTCCGTGGAGTGGCACCAGGTTTACCAGCGCCGTAGCGTGCGTCCAGGTACAACATGATTGCGAGGTCACCTTGGACAGTCGACAGGTCCTTGTCGACAAATTTAATGGAGGCCCCGGATGAGTTGACGGTTCCTTTTGCGTAGTTGATGTCGAGTTCGGCCATCATGAGGGCGATGCGGTTGTTGACAATGGGATCATTGGAAAAGAAGAGACGAGGTGCGTTGCTCATATGCAGCACGTCGAACCCTTTGCCGTAATGGGCGTCCCGGTCAAACTCGGTTGCGTGATTCTCCGTGCCAAATGCCTTGAGCATCTGGACCGCCTCGGGGGTCTGGCCATTGATGACGGCATGAGCCTCCTCGCGCGTCTTGCCGGTGGCACCCTGGCCCCAAATGACAGTCTCATCGCGGTCCAAGAAAGTTCCTATCTGGCGGAAGGTTAGAGAGATGCGGCCGGAGTCATAGGCCAGCTCGGCAGCCGATTTCTCCTTCAAGGAACGCTTGTCCTGGCGGATAGCGTGTAACCACTTCATGTTGCTCTTCAGGCCCAGTCGGCACAGAGAGTTATGTGGCAATTGAGCACGTTGGCTCTGTCGTTTCGACTCGGCTGGCAGAGGGTCGGTCCGAGAGGGGTCCTTATCGAGCCTCTTGGTCCTAAACACCATGGTGCGCTCGGCGCCGAGACTGACATTGGCAATGTATGAGCCCTGGACGATATCCAGGGTCTTGTCGCTATGTTCAGATATGTAGTCGGTACCATCGCGGTAGAACTGTATCAGGACGTGGTTCAGTGGGTGGCCGAGATGCTTCTCCGTCGCAGCCTTGATAGCAAGGACGGTTGGGGAGAATGGCATCAGTGGAGGAGACTCGTCACTTGGATGGCGGTAGACTGGCATGCTGCCATCATCTGCAACCTGGCCCTGGACGGCGACCAGTCGTGGGACCTCGCCGCCCTGGTGTAGCATGTGGCGCCATTGGACTTCGTCCTTCAGCTTGGAGAAGAAGCTATCGGCCAGAGACTCTGGTAGGACATCCTTGATAATGTCGGTGTCGCCTTCGCAAAGACCCTTTTGCAGGAAGCGGCCGTCGTCGGCGGCTTGGGGTTCGACTTTGGTTGTGTTCATGTCTTCTTCCTCTATGGGGGGGGAATCTGGGGTTGGTTTTGATACAAATCCAGGTGTAGGTTCAGGTGTAGGTCCAGGCGTAGGATTTGGTGTAAGCTGTGGTGTCGCGACCTTGTCTTCGCTGGAACTCTGATGAGATGGGTGTTCTTCATTTTGCTCGGAGACATTGGCAGTGACAGCATCTTTATTGACGATGGCATCCTTAACAACAGCAGCATCGCCAATATCCACGGTCTGTGCTGCGTCTGTGGCTTGGGAGGCGTCGATGCCAGTGTCTTCTTCCGCCTTCGATTGTGACTCGACAGCGGGCTCACGGGCCTCGGCTTTCAATTGCAGCCTGGCGGTAGGCTCAACTGTGCATGTCGTCGACGCCTTTGACTGGGGCTGAGCCGCCTTGTTGGCGGGGCTAGGCGAATCCGAAGCCAGTCGAAGGCCTGTCATATTCTTGACAATTTCAGGCGTCACACTCTTGCGGTGGGCGTCCTCGACTGCACTTGCGTCCTGTGGAGGTTCTAGGCGCTTCGAAGAAGACTTTCCGTCCGACTTGTTTGACTCCTTTTCAGCCACCGGTTTGGGCTGTATTGTTTCCATGACCTCCTCGTAAGATGCAATCTCACACCCCGTGAGCTCAATCAGGGAGTTGATGGCCTTAGCCTGCCTTGCTTCGCTGCGAAACCCACAGCAATCGTGGACAACCGTAATAGCCATACCGTGGCCTGCGGCATCAAGCGCGGTTGCGTAGACACCCACGTTTGTGAGGGAACCGCAGATGAAGACTTCCATGACCATTTTGGCACGGAGAACACGCAGCAGATGCGTAGATTGGAAGGCCGAGTAGTGCGTCTTGTTGAGCCTCAAATCGGTCTTCTGGGACGCCTTGTCGATGGTCGGAGCTATGTCGCAACCCGGAGACCCGGGCTTGACGCACGCGGGTTCCTCGTGGCTGAGGAAGGCCTCCGGGTCCGGTGGGCCAGATACCTCGACCGTCTCAACCGGCATCTTACGCCGACCCCGGGATGACGGCCGGACCTTGAGAGGACTGTCATCGGTAGCGATAATCAATTCGGTGTCAGCCGGTTGGGGTTGGTCAAACTGTGACTGAACCCAGACGACGTCGCCGACGGACCTGAAGGCAGTTGCCAGCTTCGCGGCGCGGTCGACGAAGCCCTCCGGCTCCGGAACTGGCAAGGCACCATCCTGGGCGATGAAGTCGTTCTGGAAGTCAACTCCAATAAAGGCCTTGCGGGTGGTGAGCTGGGGGAGAGCGGCGTGGTCAAAGGGAAACATGGTGACACGGGAAGGGAGGTCAACAAGTTCAGATGGTCATCGGGGGCTGCGGTAAGACGAGAGGCTTGGTCAGCGAGCGCCTTAGGGCTGAGGATGAGCTACGCTGAGTGTCGTGGTTGAGCAAAAATGCATCGTGATGCAGATCAAAGTCTGCGGTGTGCGTGTGTGTGCGCGCGTGTAGGGTAGACAGGGAATTGCGCAGCGTAGCCGGCCCCGTGGATATTTGATGCGGAAGCGAACCGAAACGGGCGCGACTATCGCAGGCCAATATTGCTGAAGAGTGTGGCCCTCAATGTGGGATTCTCGGGGTCTAGTGAGGAACGGAGAGTAATAAAGATGGAGGCAGTGGGCCCGGTAACGGAGGGGGAGAGAGAAGGGGAGAAGAGGCCGGAGGAGAAACAATGAGCCTGGGCGTGGGAAATAAAGAGAGGCAAAAAGTGTACTCAGAGTGGCTTCAAGGGTTTCCCGTATACTTGGGGCGGCTCAGCGGCGGGGAGACAAGAGCCAACAGCGAAGCCTACCTCCCCTGCAAACGAATACTTAAGGTACACCATGCGTCGTTGCTGGCGATGGCATATTTTGCATGTCTATATAGGCAGTGCCATCCGTATATCCTCAGGGTATCGACTAGGTGACGCCTCATCACCGTCCTTCACCGGCGGCAGCATGCAGGAGTATGTCGACATGGGACGACTGGTTGGACAACTGGTTGGAACGTGATGGCAGCAGTGGACCCTATGATCTCCTAACACGCCGCCATGTACGGATGTATGCCGCCCCCCCGAACGAGACAACGGAATTACAGATACAGACAAGGTTCAGGCCGCTCAGATGGGGAAGCGAGGATTGCGGCGTCGTAACCGATCAAGGTCAGGTGCTACTACTCCAGACTATCGATGGAGGCCCGTCTGTTCCGTTTCAGGCCTGGCGACTCCGCAGTCGCAGCTTTAGAACGACGTGATGAAATCCGGGGGGGGGTTCTGCTGCCAGACTGCTGCGAGACCACCTCCAAATTGCAGTGACATACACCAGCTTGCCCTGGTCCAGCATATTCATTTCGGTAGTTGGGCATTGGGGCTGGAATTGCGACCAGGGGTAATGTTTCTCATTCGCTGCAAGGCCCAACCAACAACTCCTTGACTGTCTCGCATCGGCGGTGTGGTTCCTGGCTTAAAGCAACCTGGGAGTCACCCTTTGTAGCACGCTTCGAGTCCATGAAGGGGAGAGGGGACCTTGAACACTTGCCTCGGCCTGGTTACCTACCCGTACCTACCTATAATCATGGGTGCTGTACTCCGTACATCTGTACGTACTATTATCTTCAGCATTTGCCTGCCGGGATGTGCTGACGACAGCTCAAGTTAGTTAGATCCTGCCGGCAGCACATCCGTCGTCGCGCCAGGGGTAGATTCGTTCGGATTTGGCCTAGAGTTCCCCCCCCCCCCCCAATATCGTAAACGAAACCGAATGCAGCTGGGGGGCAGCAATTTTCTTTTCCTGCAGCATTGTCGATCATTTGGTCTAGACGGGTCCTATCACTCTTTATCTCACCAACCTTTGCTGATCTGTCCCAGACTAATTCCGTACTACCCTAAACCTCTGGTCCGTATACAAGATCGGTGCTTTCCGTCTGGTATACAATACTATACATATTGACAATATGGGTATATCAGGGGGGTTATATTCCGGTAATTTGGTGTTTCTTGAGTCGTGTCTTTCGTCTGGTGCGTAGTTGTTTTCAACCCGAGACCTGGTCTGGTCACTTTTCCTGTTCAACGTTTAGTTTCTACACACTGACGATAGTGTCGCTTACTGTGGCATACCGTTCGTGCCACCGGGTGTGAAAGGAGTGCTGATGCACAGATAAGCATATGCTCCCCTACCGACCAAATTTCAAATAGAATGGACTGCATTTACTTCCACGTATTTTAAAAGGTAAATTTTTCGACCGTTCCCATGCATGCTATTTTTGGACACCACCATGCACCAACGGCTACGAACACTTTAAACCCCCTGGGTGTATTCCAGACAGTCAATACGTCAGCTACTAAGTGACAGCACAGATCCACCGTGTCCGAACAGCTAGAAATTGCATACGGGAATGTGATTCAGTGCAATTGTCCAGCCTATAACGTTGATTGATTGATTGATTGAACCGTTTGAATCTTAGGCGCCGTGGTGGAGGAGAGGTGGACGAGCACTGTGCTTAAGCTCCATAGCTCCTTAGCCGAAGTTTTCCCTGCTCATGCAGCTCGACGCGCGCACTCATCTTTCGCATCAGCAGCATCAAGCAACCACATCTGACACCGCGATGCCATCTTGAAATCGCAACTCAACAGGTGCCACAGGGACAGAAGACGGATCCAGCTGTGCTTCTCCAGAGCGACCAGCCTCGAATCTACTGAACCCCTCGAATCAACATATTATCATCATGACGCCCAAGCGAAGTCTCTCCCCTGCCGAGGACGTCCAGTCCAATCCGAAGCGTTCGCGGGTGGACCATGACGTGTCGGAGATGGAAGCTTTACCGGAAGAAGATTCAAGGGCAATCGAGTCGCTTTCACCAACGCAACACGCCCAAGCCAGGGCCGGCATCCAGCGTTCAATCGCCATGGTCCTGAAGCATGATGGGTTCGAGTCGGCAAGTCCCGAAGCACTGGAGAGCTTTACCAGCATGGTGGAAACATGTGAGTCTAGATTCGCATTATACCGACCGGCTAGTCGCTGACTATCTCACCTTACCAGACCTAGAGGCCATGATCTCGGACACCAAAACTCTTGCTCTCGCCGCTCGCCGCGAACACCCTATCCCTTCCGACTTTGAACACATGCTACGGCGACATAACGTACGCCCGTCATCCTTGAAGCCCCATCTGAGGCACCCCATACCAAAGCAAGATCTTACTCCAAAGTATGGTGATGCTTACCTCGAGGATGAGGACGCGTACACCACGCTGCCACTCCTAGGCGAGGAACTCAGTGGACAAGCCGACAAGGACGAAAAGGAATTCATCCCGGCATCTTTCCCCGACTTCCCTAGCAAACACACGTACAAGTTCACCCCACAAGAGGACACAAATACCCGGGATTCCAAGAAGATCCGCGAGGAGGCTGCCAGGACCGCGCAGCAGGGTGAAGATGCTCTCCGACGGCTGGTTCGAGCTTCAAAGATGCGCAAACAGAAAGAGGCCAAACTATTGGTGGAGCGCGACATCCATGGCAAAGAACGATTCCGTCTCTGGGAATCAACCATGAAACGCTTCATGGGTGTTGAGGGTCGCGGAGAGCACACCGATCTGGTGGAGATTGCTGACCACAGCATGATTGTCAACGGCGACATTCTCTTCCTGCGCAAGGAAGTCCCGCGCCTGGGCAAGAGATCAGCTGCTTTGGCGGGTAAGAAGTCGCTATGAGAATTCGCATCGTGGCACAGGATGTTGGGTTGAGGGGAATAACCAACCATGGACCTTTGGGTCTTGAGCAACCCAAGAACTGCCTAACAGGCTGGAAATTAATTAAACCCATAGCTGGGTAGATTTTGAGCATTTGGGTTACATGAGCTCAAGACGCGATATTCGGTACTGGCCGAACACAGGAGGGGGACACAGAGAACACTATTCACATTCATGATACCCATGGAAATAGGCACTTGGGAATTAACCGGCGCATGGAGTATTGGGCTTGTACTTTTCGGCGTGTTACCTAGGTAGACAGGGACAGGACAGGAGCATTCATTCAAATGCAATAAGAGCACATCGGCGTTTTTGCGTTACATGCGGGAGAGCTCAGGTGTGTGACTTTGTGGTGTCTTCATGATCAAACTCCAGCTGACTGCGGCCAGGCAACTCTCAAACCCACAAGCCTGCAAGAAATTCGCCTCTCGCCTTGCCGTCCGTTATCCCATAGGATGTTCCCAACAGCAACATGCCTCTCATCCGCGAGGCTGAAACGCAGAAACGAACGTACCCACACAGTGTTCTCTGTTTGGCTGTCTCGTGCGAGGCTGAGAAGCCCGGAACAATTGGTACGTACCACGTCTCTCGCGAAAGCGGAGCCCGGACGTGCGGCCCTAATTTTTAACCCACACAAAAAATCCCAATTTCTACGGCGAAGCTTCCAAGATCCGACCGGGCCTAGGTTTTGCAGGACAGCCCTTGACTCTGATTTTTTCCTTTCCTCACGCACCTTGAACCTCTGCATCACCTCGTCACCGTTGCAATGGCCGAACAATTGATCCTCAAGGGCACTCTCGAGGGCCACGTACGTCGACCCCTTCATTCCGTTTCGTCGCCGTCGGCGCAGGCATGAGCGTGCTCATGGGCATGCTAATGCCCCCCGCGCGCACCGAAATGGAATCCTGATCTTGTGGACTGGATGCTGACGAGTGTTTGCAGAATGGCTGGGTCACCAGCCTGGCTACCTCGATGGAGAAGTACGTCGAGCACCGCCATGCCTTGGTTCGAAACGACTTCGTGAACTGACTGACTGACTTCAACTCCAGCCCCAACATGCTCCTCTCTGCCAGCCGAGACAAGACTCTGATTATCTGGAACCTCACCCGCGATGAGACCCAATACGGTTACCCCAAGCGATCGCTGAAGGGTCACTCCCACATCGTCTCCGACTGTGTACGTTTTTCTCAGCGCCTCGGGCGTGGAACAGGACGAGTTTGGGAGAGAACAAGCGCTGATACGTTTCTCTGGATATAGGTCATCTCCTCTGATGGTGCCTACGCTCTGTCCGCCTCGTGGGACAAGACTCTGCGCCTCTGGGAGCTCGCCACTGGTACCACCACCCGACGATTCGTCGGCCACACCAACGACGTCCTCTCCGTCTCTTTCTCTGCCGACAACCGACAGATCGTCTCTGGCTCTCGCGACCGAACAATCAAGCTGTGGAACACTCTCGGTGACTGCAAGTACACCATCAGCGAGAAGGGCCACACCGAGTGGGTCTCTTGCGTCCGATTCAGCCCCAACCCCCAGAACCCCGTCATTGTCTCCAGCGGCTGGGACAAGCTCGTCAAGGTACGTAAACGCACAGGCAGTCTAAGCCAAATATCTGCTCCCCGATCCTGTATGATGTTTGCAACCCAAGTATTTGCTACTTCAGAGCCTGTTTTTGCAGGCCATGAGACCACTATTCACCTTTGCCCTGACTCGGACCCCAATACCATCTTTATTTTTTCCAATAGACACTTTTTTTGTGTGGCAACTTGTCTAACTGGAAATCCATAGGTTTGGGAGCTCTCTACCTGCAAGCTCCAGACTGACCACATCGGTCACACCGGCTACATCAACACCGTCACCATCTCCCCTGACGGTTCCCTCTGCGCCTCCGGTGGCAAGGACGGTACCACCATGCTCTGGGATCTCAACGAGTCCAAGCACCTCTACTCTCTCAACGCTAACGATGAGATCCACGCCCTCGTCTTCTCCCCCAACCGATACTGGCTCTGCGCTGCCACCGCTAGCAGCATCATCATCTTCGACCTCGAGAAGAAGAGCAAGGTTGACGAGCTCAAGCCTGAGTTCACCTCCGTCGGCAAGAAGAGCCGGGAGCCCGAGTGTGTCAGCTTGGCCTGGTCCGCTGATGGCCAGACTCTGTTCGCTGGTTACACTGACAACGTCATCCGTGCCTGGGGTGTTATGTCGAGGGCGTAAATGCTCTCCACCTAAAAAAAAAGGTAGGGGTGACGGGGATGAAGGCAAGCGGATGAAAGTAGATCATTGGTGGGGCGTCAAATGGCTGGCTTCCTCGTTTGGTCTTTATTGATGCAAAGGAAGGGGGGCGACTGAAATCTGACGAGGGCATGACGCATTTGCTGGCTAAGGCAGCCCCTGAAGGCACCGGGCATCATCCTTTTGTTCTCCAATAAAGAACTCGAGCTTTAAAATTCTGCTGTGCTTCCGTGACCCTGTTGTTGTTGTTTCTCTTCCATCCTTGTATCTGTATTGGGGCATGAATATGCGTGAACGTAGCTTGTGTGATGTCCCACGCCCACTCCTATCACAGGGGAGTTAAATTCATACGGAGCGGCGCAAGCAATCATGCCTTATTACTCGTGGCGCTTGGGTATATGCTACTGAAACGCTATTCGTGTGCTTTCTTTCTGGTTAACAATTTTTTTTAATTAATTTTATTTTCCACAATGCCTTATTGGCCCTTGGCTTAACTTGGGAGTCGGCAGTCTATAGTTGTGGGATTAGTCTAAGCGAGGATGGTAATTGAGGAAGATATACGAGTCATCCTGCTCACCCCTGAGCTGTTGAGGTGAACCGTCCACAGATGAAACTCGAGAGACAAGATACTAGTTGATGAACAACCTATCTTTGAGAAAGATCAAATTTCTATCATATATGCACGTCTAGAAATGCAGGCTTTTGAGCTGGCTTGAGAGCGAAGCAGCTTTGCTTGCTGAGCCAAAGTCCGTCCGTCCCAGTTTTGCGGTTACACTTCTAAAAGAGACAATCCAGTGAATATTGTACATATGTATCCTAGCTGTCCACTGACAACTCGTCCCCCCTTGTAGCAGCCACCTGTTGCCACTTGGTTAACCCGCGTAGGTTCCCGGGACCCAATACATGCCTCCCTCGGTACAGGCTAGGACCAGGCCCAATGTCGTCTCCGACTAGTTCTGGTGAGAAGAACTTGGTGCCTTTGCCACGCCTTTACATAAAAGGTGGCAGAGAGAATGGGTATCCGCCATTCTTGATTCGGAAGACACTGAGAAGGAAGCTGTAAACGAGGAACAGGACACCACCCCAGGCAATCACGGCAACCTGCTGCGTCTTCGAGTCTGCAATGCGCGGAACCTTGACGGCGAGTGAGATAGCACAGAACGAGAGGATGCCATCTGGAGGAGTTGTTAGCTAAAACGTGCGAAAAATAGATCTGGAAGTGTCATACATAACGCGGCCACGATCTGCGTCTCCAAGCCGAACTGGCTCTGGAATCCGGGGGCAACATAGCTCACGCCACCACGCCCGTCGCCAGCGACATACGGCACCTTGCGAATGTGGTTGAACATGTGTCCACTGGTGAAGAGGAGGATAGAGATGAGGCTAATGGAAGCCCAGATGTTGCGGTTCTGAACAATGGGCAAGATATAAGGTGACGCAGTAACCAGAACAGTGCCGAGACCGAGGACAATGGTGACGGTGGAGAGCCATCGCATCCAGTTGATCGGGCGCTTGACGGGTGGATGGGGTCGGCCGGGAAGGTGACGGGAGACCCAGGCATGGATCTGTTCAGCGGTAGGGGGGCTAATCATGGTTAGGATCTGTGATGTTGAGAGATGGGGTTTCTTTGGCACTCACCCGCTGGTAAAGTCGAATCGAAGGGGCTCTTGCACAGCGACGGCATTGGGACCGGCCGTTGGCTGGAATAACAGGAGGACTGGGGCCGTTTGGAGGCCGAGCTGTGCGAAGTTAGAACTGCTTGTTTATGCATCAAAGCTGCTCCATCCTAGCTTCATGAAACGTACCGACAAGAAAACATCTCTGCCATCCGAGAAATCTAAAGTACTAAAGATCATTCGCGAATCTCCGGACTTGTCGCCCTTGGCCCAGCTCTTGCTGATGAGATCCCATTCGGGCTGGAACTCAGTACAGAGCTGGCATTTGAACCTGCTGTCCAAGGCAGTCAGAAGAACAGCTACGCTGTAATCCCGCGGTGCGCCCGTCAAGGACTTGTACGAGGCATCTTTGAGCTTCACGGGCGAGGCGCTCTGGGCCTTGACGTGGTATTCATCGAATCGGTCGGTGGCCGACTTCTTGGAGGCTGCAGCACCTGCGGTAAGCAGGAGCAAAGAAAAGAGTGACGAGAAGAGACGCATCGTGAAAGAGCACGAGCTGGTTGTTGGTTGGTAAAAGGGTAAAGGAAGTTGGCCAATTGGCCTCCAAGTTACTGCGTTGAGGTTGCCAGGAGCTAGTAGTGGAGCTTCGACGTGAAGCTGAGGTGGCCTCTGAATCTGGAAAGCGCGGACCACTTACCTAAGCTGCACGCACGGTAGGTTCGGGGAGAGTCGTCATCATTGGATGTCTTTTATCACGTGACATAGGCAACCGTGAGACACGCTAACCCCGATTCAGCACCATGTTTACTTCCACCCAAAACACAGCTACTCTTGGCCCTTTGACGTTCGTCCCACCACAACCTTCAGTGCGCCAGCATCCACGAACCCCGCCCCAACCATTTTCGATCATTCATTGAGCTCATATCATTCCAAACTGCTCCTCTGGAGCTGAATCTCAAGTTATATTACTTGCCCCTCTGCTCTGGGCAGCACTTGACGACATGGGCGCGAAGTCGGCCGAGGTAAGGCCATCTAATTTCTAATAGCAAGTTGGCTAGTATAGGCATGCTAATTTCTCTCGAACAGCGTATGGCTCGAATAAGCGATCTCTCCATGGAACACCAAGGCAACATTCATCAAATCGACCTGGTCAACCGGGACGAGGAGGCCCGTCGGCTCAAGTTACGTCTCTTGTCCCTACGGGATGAGAATGCCCTGTTGAAGGACAGGGTGATCCAGAGAGACGCTCGCCTCAATCTTCTTTCTCGACAAGGGGATGATGTTCAGGCTGAGCTCGAGGAAGCAAGGGAGAACGCCAAACTCCAGGATGCCAGGCTCAAGAAGCAGACCAACGAATTGACGGTCCTCAAGGTAGAACAAGAGATGCCTGGCCAGAATTATCTGACTGACTGGGAAATAGACCGAACTTGGCTCACTCAATGGGTCCATGCAAGACTCCAGCAAAGCTTTACAGGAAAAGTTCGCCCTCGACCGAGAACTGAACCGAATCCGACCCGAAATTGAACACCTGAAATCACAACTCACAAATCATCAGGCCGTGGTTGCTGAGAAGCAAGATCTTCAGAGACAACTAAATTCCCTCGAAGTAGAGCTACAAAACGAAAAGCGATCCAAACAACGCCTCCAACAGAAAAGCGATGCTGAATCTAGTGAGGATTGGAAGACGCGTTTAGGAGCAGTGGAGAAGAAGCATGCATCCGAGAGGAAGGAATGGGAAAAGGTGAAAAAGGAGCATGAGCGAGATCTTCGAGAGGCTCAGGGCCAAAGCGAACGGCTGGAGGAACGTGTGTCAACGATCAAGTCCAAGCTCAAGAATGTGCAGTCCGAGCTGAAGGATGCACGAGACGAGCTCGAAAGCTGCCGCGCAGAGCTCGAAGCCACGCGGAAGCTATCTCGAAAGGCGAGCGACCAGCCTAAGAAGACGGTCACCATGAAGACTCAGCCTTCTCGCAAACGTCGGGTCAACGAGATGACCATGGAAGATATCAGCATCGGGACACCTGGACCGGATGAAACCACCTTCAAGCGGCCGATGAAGAAGCGCGCAGCTGAGCTTGCATTGGTTGGAGAGAAGTCAACGTTCTCCATCACGCCCTTCCTGAGCAGGACCAAGAACATGTCCGACGAGTCCATGGACTTGCCATCTCCAACCAACAAACCAGCGGGTGTCCCGGAAGCAGTGATCGAGGAGGAAGAAGAAGAAGAGGAGGAAGAAGAGGAAGAGAGAGAAGAATCACCTGCGAGGTCCGACTCTCATGTGTCGGAGGAGCCAATGCCTGATGTGGCTGTGGAAACTAAGAAGACAAAGGATTCTAAGGCAGCGAAGGCTCGGGGCAGACCGCGGAAGGTGCTCGATGATGCGCCGACGTTGAAGAAGAACATGCCGAGCGCATCGGTGCAGAAGATGCGTACCTTGCAGGCCAACAGCAAGCCTGAGAAGGTGGTGGAGAAACCGGAAGATGCAGAGCAAGAGAATGGAGCTGTGAAAAGGACCAAGAAGGGGCTGGGGCTCAAGACTAAGGGCATCGAGTCACGCCTTGGCAATACGAGTGCCCTGGAAGCGGATGGCAAGAAGAAGAAGCGCAAGATTTTGGGCAATAGTAGCAAGACGTTGTTTGACGACGATGAGGGCGAGATAGTGCCCAGACCTGCGAAGCCACAGCTGGTTGCTGGTCGGAGGCTCAAGGCACATTTAGGTGGCGTACCCAATGCCTTTGGCGGACGGACATTCTCACCGCTGAAGAGAGACAGGCGAGGAGTCAATGCGAGCTTCCTTGCATGAGAAACAGAGCGAGATTGGAATGATGGACGGCGATATGGTTACATGGTCACGGTTGCATGGGCGGCGTTTGGGATTGAGGCTCCGGGAGTTTTTATATTGCAGGTTTGTGTCTGAGTTGAATTGAATCGAAATGAATTGAGAGAATCCAAGTATTTACTAGGTATGCATTGATATTGTGAAGCGATTGTATCATTTTCACGAGCAACCGATTGCGCTGTACGTTGTCTGGGTGTTTTAGTGAACATGATATCTCTGGGTGAATTTGATACAAATGCTTCTCTCTACGCTGTATTCAGTAAGCCGCGATGTGAGACTAGGTCCATCTACCTAGATGGACGCGTAGATAGATAAGTACGAACATGATATATTTTATATTGTGCCTGGTTCCTGGTTAATTGGATCTAATAGGTACATACTATATAAGTTGTGAGGTATTGCATAGTCTTGTATCAAAGAAGAAAAAAAAGGTCCTAGCTCCCACCTCAAGAACTTCAATCCACTCGCTTTTTCTTGACGATGAAGGCGAGGTCATCGTCTCTCACCTTTCCTCTCAGTATCCACCGCCGAAGCGCAATCATCTAGGTCCCGGGCCATTTATTTTTGCTGGAGTTCAGCTTTGGTGCAATGATTCCCCGACCAGCCGCGCGCCTCACAAGCCTCTTGCGCTTCTCTAGTCTCCCGCGTGTGTCGACGCACTCACTCGGGCCGCCAGCAGTATGGCTTGCGCGCTCAGCCTCGTCAACGTCGCGTTGGAAGCAGCGGCAGGGCCGTGATTCCTTTGCCAGGGATGCAAAGGTGCAAGGACTGAAGAGCCGGGCGGCATTTAAGTTGTTGGAGGTATGTTGTCGTCTTGGCGTCTGCGTTGCTTCGTGATTTTAATGCTTGTGCTGACGAGTTGGGAGATGGACGCCAAGTACAGAATCTTCAAGGGCAATGGCCAGACAGTTATTGATTTGGTGAGTCTCGCTCGCATAACACGTAGTTGGAACCGTCGAGCTAATCTACGCACAGGGCTACGCCCCAGGAAGTTGGTCTCAGGTATGTCGTTGACTGTGGACTGTCGTTCGCATGCACGATGCAACCCGCTTCTGGTTCCCTATGGCTCATCCATTCATCCTTAATAGGTTGCGATGGAGAGAATACGCCCTCATGGCCGGGTAATTGGTATCGACCTCATCCCAGCCCAACCTCCACGCGGTGTCACCACCTTCCAAGGAGACTTCCTCTCCCCCAGTGTGCAGGCCATGGTCAAGACCTTCATCATCGACTCACATCAACACCAGTCTTATCCACCAGATGATCAGGACCCTGAAAACCCGACGGACGATGTTGACGACGTCGACGCTCAAGACGTTGATCGGCCTAGCTACATTGACATGGAGCGCCATGCCGTTCCGTCTCCGGAGTCGTCAGCGCCAACCTTGAATGCCTCAGAGCGTCTTGTAGATGTTTGTCGACCCCCTCTCTTTCTCACACCCCTTTCCCTAATCACAGGCGGCGAGAGACTCCCTAGTGCACGATTTCTAACCCTCTGTCTAGGTCGTCTTGAGTGACATGTCAGCACCCTGGGAGCAAACATCCGGTTTCAACGTGAACACCCTGAGTAATCCCTATCATAGGCTGATGAACACGAGCGGCAACGCCTTTCGGGACCATGCCGGCAGCATGGTGAGTACAATCACAAATCCCACTCCCCTTTCGTCTTTCGTAACGAGTGCTCTGAGGTGACACTGGACGATTCATCGGTTTAGGATCTCTGCGCCGCGGCCCTACAATTTGCGAGCGACACCCTCAAGGCCGGCGGGCACTTTGTTTGCAAGTTCTACCAGGGCTCCGAGGACAAGCTTTTCGAGAAGAAGTTGAAATCCATGTTTGTCAAGGTATACAGAGAGAAACCAGAGTCGTCGAGGAAGGTAAGTCTTCCATCATCAACCCTCGACAGTCCAAGACGACTGACTGTGAGACTACGTAGGAGAGCAAGGAGGCATACTTTGTTGCACTGCGACGGAAAGGCAACGCCACTGTAAAATTAGACCCATAATGTCATAATAAGTAATCATTTGCACGTTCGTTAGAGACATTGTCCAGTCTCGACTCTCTTTCACGGATAACGTTCCAATCATGGCGGCAGCAGTGCGCAAGAATTTCATTGTAGAATTTTGTGATACCTAGCCACGCCAATTCCATGCAAGACCCATCTGCAAACCGAATGCCGGTATCAATTGCCTGATATACTGGCCGGAACTCCTCCCGAGGCCAATCATTTTCGTCACAACCCTCCTTAGACCTTGAAACCACGCGAGCGTCTTCGGCCACGGGCTCGCTCGAACTTGCGGCCCTTGGACTCGACATAGGGTTTCTGCGAGGCAAGTCAGATGGTGCTACAGTCACAAAATGTGTAGGTTCACGTACCTTGTTCGAGTGGGGACCGAAGCCGAAGTGCTTGACGGCCTCACGGGCGTTCTTGGGGCCACGGAGGATCAGGGTGTTGCTTCCAGTGGGGGCACGGAGAGCAAGCTGGTCCAGGGTGATGGCCTCGCCGCCGGCAGCGATGACGCGAGCACGGGCAGTGGCGGTGAATCGCAGGGCAGCGACGGTGGTCTTGGGGAACTGCAGCAGACGGTTGTCGTCGGTGACAGTGCCGACAACGACGACGGTTCGCTTCTCGCCCTCCTTCAGGTTGGCCACAATGCGGGACAACGAGACGGGAGGTCGGTTGATCTTGGACGTAAAGAGACGTCGGAGAACGACCTTGTTGAAGGAAGAGTCGGTTCGGCCTAGAATGTGCAAAATGTTAATCGGCTGCCAGCGGCTCGGCGACAGCGCCTGGGACGGAACGTACGGGCCAGGAAGCGGTAAAGCTTCACCAAGAGCTTAAGGTAGACATTGTCGCTCTTGGGGGCAGTGCGGTGCGTGCCCTTGACGTGGTGGCGGTCGAGATCGATACCTGTAGGGTGAAGCCATCGTCAGCCATTTGGTTCAAGCATGCTCAAGAGCGGCAACGCTGTCTTGCAGAAACAAGATGGTGCCTTGATCGCAGAGAGAAGCCTGGGGCTTCTCTCTACTCGCATACAGAAGCTGAGCTGAAAAACTCCACGTACCCATGGCGGCGGTTGTCGCTGTGAAATTTGGCGATGATGGGTGGTGTTGCGACTGGCCTTCCTTCACCTTTTCGAAAAAATTCAAGGGCTCGAGGTGAGTGGGACTCTGCCCACCACAGGAGCGGGCAATTCATAAGGCGGTCAATTGCGGCAATTAGGGCACGTTGTGACTCTGACTGTATTTGTACTAGTGCAAAAATATTTTGGCAATGGAAGTACGTACTCTGATCGGCTGACCATCGGCGAATGATTGAGGCGCCATGCACACCGAGCCTCACCGAGTACACCGAGATCGACAGCCTGTCACAGTCTATCCTATCATCCATATTGAGGAAGGGTGGACTCGACAATAATATAATGTTTCGCGCTAGGATACATATAATTTGAG
Organism: Cylindrodendrum hubeiense; assembly: GCA_014621425.1. Taxonomy (NCBI): domain Eukaryota; kingdom Fungi; phylum Ascomycota; class Sordariomycetes; order Hypocreales; family Nectriaceae; genus Cylindrodendrum; species Cylindrodendrum hubeiense. The sequence goes on from JAANBB010000133.1 coordinate 78,941, forward strand.
GAATATATAAGAATGGCTTTTTTCCGAGGCATGTTCGACAGTAGGTTTCACCGTTGTGATTCTCGACACTCACTGCACCGATGATGCTCGCACTCTTAGTTGTCTTGTCCTTGATCGAACACCCCACAGACAAGCAAAAATTATGATAAAATACAGGAAACGGTGCTCATCTATTGTTGAAAGATACCTATATATCCATTATATCGCGCCGGAATAGAGTTGCCATGTCGTCTCTTGAATAGTGCGTAACCTTGTCAACCACGCCTGCGCTCTGCAAGTTCGGCCTAGGCTTGCGCGGATCTAACCTCCCATTGTTGTAGCTTCCCACTGTTGTAACCTCTCATTGTTGTAACCTCTCACTGTTGTAACCTCCCATTGCTGTAAATCCACTGTCGCTCTTGTTCCTGATTTCCTTTTGTAGAATAGCCAATTCCTCCCTCCCATGCCCAGCCCAGTGCAACCGCCCAATATGCTATTGTCACAAACTCATACATGTCATAGGGAGTGAGGTTCAGCGTCTGGTCTCTGGTTGACCAAGAAGTCGCGAGTCATTTCGAAACTCAGCCAACTTGATGCCATGCTGGGGGCGACCTTGAGAAGATTAGGGACGATGCCTTTGTAGAGACCCCTTATCCCCTCATTAACCACGATCACACGGATGGCATCCGGCACAGACTTGTACCGGTAGCCCATGCCTGACATGGTGTTGATCTGGAACCGCCGACGAAGTACATCGCTATGAATGCCGTTAGCAATGTCCTGCGTGGTAGTCATGGTATTACTCACAAAGGATAGGTGCAGGTTTGGGCAACTGCACCAGAGATGGCACCGGCGAGTAGTTTCCGAGTGGCACTGGGATTCTGCTCTCCCTCTGGAGTCAAGTACTTTCGAACCGACTCATACACCATGAAATTGAGGCCGACCTGGATTCTCGTGTTAATGATGAGAATGAACACCGCGATGGAGTCTATGACTTACATAGGGCGCGACACCAGCTACAGTCGGGATGATGCCTCTATACAGTGCAGTCATGCCACCTTCGGTCTTATACATGCGCACCAAGGTGGTCCACATGCCAGGTAGTTTGTCAGGTCTGTCTCCCAGCTCGGCAAAGCTCGCTGACTGGATGGAAAGTCGGGTTCGTACAATATCGAGGGGATATGTGAGGAAGACGGAGGTGATTCCCGCAAAGCCGCCACAAATAAGGCGATTGAACGGGGATAGATCAGCGCCTGGGGACACCTCGAAAAAGCTCTGTGCCGCTGTCAGTAGTGGCCATGTGAGAAAGGGACACATGTGCTTACCCGTTTATAAAAGTTGTAACTGCTGAACTGGACGGCCGAGTATGGAACAATGCGGATGCAGTTGGTGCCATTGCCGCGCATGAAGCCCCTCCAGCCCTCCTCTCGCCACATCTTAGCTAGGGCCTGTCCGACGGAAAGTTTATAGGCATCTCGCCCGACGCTCTGGATCTGCATCAGAATCTTGAGGCGTTCTAAAGGTGAGACGACGGTTCGGGACACGGCGCCGGCGATACCGCCAGCGCAAAATGCGGCAATGACAGGCTGAGAGACGGTATCTCGGAGTTGTTCGAGGCGCCTCTCGCCCGCAGTTGGCGGATTGACCATGTCTGGCTCCGACTGTCGAGCGTCAGCGGTGTTGTCTGGAGTGGGAAGCAATCATGGGTGGGCGGGAGTAGAGGCGGGAGTAGGAGCGATCGCAGCATCAAGGGGTTGAACGTACAGCAGACATGATGACAGACGGGGTTGTCGCGTCGTGTCCTGCGGCTCAATTGGACCTGAACAAGGCTTCTGCACCGGATATACGACCCTGTTTCCTGGAAGGTCCTGGGCTGGTCGCATCAACGGAGCGACCAGGGCTGCCAGGAAGGTCGAGCGTTGAGCGTCGGCGGGAGAACTCGAGGGGCCCGCTGTGCCTGGGTATTCTCAACTGTGCTCTGATATCTCGGCGGGGCGTGGCAGCTCCAAAGAGGGCGATGATATGCCGGGACGAGGAGACAGGAGGCAGTCGGCAACCATCGGGGGAGGACTGGGATGCTTCTGCGCCGGAGCTGACGACGATGTTGCGCGGGGAGGCGGCGGCTGGCTGGCCGATTCGCGACGTCGACAGCAGCGATCGCCTTTAATGATGCTCGTGGAGGTGTTGGAGAGGTAGACGGCCCATGGAGGCGGTGCGTTGTGGGCTATAGGAGCGGGATGGGCGCGTGGACCGGCGATGCGGATGACTTCGGGGCGCGCGTGGTCCCGGTATTCCCTCGCCTCGGAGATGGCTTTAGTGGGGTCGTGGCTTGGGCGAGCTAGGCCGACCGTCTCAAGACGGGTGATGGCGGCCGAGTGCCGGTCAATCAGAGAGCAATGTAGCGTATACAATGGGCACACGATGTGGATGCTCAGATGTGCGACTGGAGTATCATGCTCTCATTGGGAAGGCATGAAAGCGGCGCTTCTGTGGATCGAAGAACGAAAGCTGAAGCGCTCTCGATGGTTTCGGCTACCATACCTTGGTGAGCTCAAAGCTGGCTGGCCGGTCAAAGCTGGAGGTGGCTGTGCCGGGTTCGAGGGCCAGGCAGGGTAGGTACGTACCTGCGTATTCCGTACCTACCGTACCTACACCGTACCTACCTACTGGTGCATCAATTCATGGGGTAGGTGGCTCCTTACCTATCCGGACGAATACAACTTACATAGTGGACCACCTGTGGCGTCAAGTCAGGGTGCAAGGCTGAAGCTTTATCAGTTCCAGCCCCGGCCAGTCGAGTCAGACACGGCGGCTGCGAGTAGGACAATGGTGTACCATGTATGATGATTGCAGAGATTCTTGTGGTTCTGGTTGATAGATGCAGCGCCAAATGCCCCCGTGACAATGGCCTCGTTGCCAATAGTGCAAGGTACCAGACTAGAGGAAAGGGTCTATCAGGTCACGACACCTTGGTGCCTACTTTGGCGCATCCGCATAGAGGTCATGCTGGCTGGGAGGCTATATCACACCACCACCACACCGTCCCCGCATCATAGCCTCCCGGACATATGGCAGCTAGAAATGGTGGGGAGATGTGGAATTTCCACATGCATCGCGGATGGTCAAATCGTCACTTGGAAGAAGGCAACAAGAGAGAAGATATAGAACCGGAGCGTCGTGGATCCATGATCCTCATGACGCCTTTTACGATCAACTGTCTAAACTACCCGTGAAATGTGTACTTCCATATGAAACACGTCCCGCAAAATACCATCAATCTCGCAAATACAAAGGGCACCACGGCCGACCTCGTGGCTCCTGGGATAATTCTACGTGGCCACACATCTGGTTGGGCCATCAAGTCGGTGCTAGAAATATTGCGCATGTTAAGTGAGAGGGAAAAAAGCCACGTCCGAGTCAGAAAGCAGAAACTTTTCCTTGAAAACTTGGCCTACGACCGAGGGACGTTCCCAGCCTTGCAAATAATGGAACTGCATCATTCGGCAATGTCGAGATCATCGTGAACTGCTGGGGGAGGGCTGTCCTGGGCTGCGTTCTGGTTAGCAATGGCAAGTCGTGCTTTCTACCCGGGATATGATACGTACGCTTTCGCTCTTCACCGTTGGTTCCATTCTCCCTTCGCTCGCGGTCATCACGGTCATCCTTGGAATCGCGCTCACGATCGCTGAACAATAATATTAGAATCATGGTCTGGACGAGTTAGGGGCGAGGAAGTACATACCGATGTTCAGGGCTACGAGAACGATCGCGGTCACGGCGGCCGCCTTCCCGGTCATAGTCGCGATCGCGGTCCCGTCGTTCGTCCTTGCGTGGTGAGTACTCGCGGGTGCTGCGACGGGGAGATGGCGAGCGTCCACGGCGGGGGGAACGGGCACCACGGCGGTCCCGGTCCCGGCCAGACTCGAAGCGCCAGGAGGCAGAAGGAGGCGTGCGAGCCCACTGGGCTCAATGTCAGTATGCCGCCGGCCTGAGGAGGTCAGTGCCACTGTACCTCAATCTTTAGAATATCATCACGGCCAATGCGCTTGTTGTGCATCTCATGATAGGCATCGTCGGCATCGCGTCGATCCTCGTATTCGACAAAGGCAAAGCTGATGGGAAGCCACGTCAGCAACGTGATGGGGGAGGGACAGAGTAGGCGTTGCTCACAGTCGGCTAGAGGTTGACCTTGGTGCAGGGATGTCGCAGCGAACAAGACGTCCGTAGCTATAAGAGATATCGTCAGCATGTGGCAGAAGCGCAGTCACCCAACATATCGCCAATGGGGCCCCCTTTTCAGCATGGCATGGCATGCGCACTCTCGCGCCGATGCTTGAGAGCTATTCGTCGACTCGAACGAAAAGCGGTTGCGAAGCGAACGAGCGGACTTATCGACGGACGGGAGCAGGTAAGGGGAGGCAAGGCTGGGGGCGTGGGCGCGTGCGAGTGCGAAAACGAGAACGAGGACGGGCGAGGGCGAGGGCGACGAAGACGGCGAGGTGTCAAGCCAAGGGCTCGAGATCTCCGGGGGTTCTCTCGCCGTGGACGCGACGTGGACGTGGACGTGGGCGAGGACGAGGGCGTGGACGAGGGCGAGGGCGTGGGCGTGGACGAGGTTGACATACCGTTCGAACTCGTAGGCGAGGTCGCGAGCGCGGGTGCCGTGGCTGAAGCCAGTCACGTAGAGGGTTTGGCCACCGCGAGACATGGTGTCAGTGCTCGGGACAGTGTTACAGGGTGATTGGAAGTGGAGAGAATTGATGCAGCAATTCCGAAAAGCCTGATGGGGAAAGGGTAGAGTGATGAGGTGGTGATGGGATGGGTAGGCGGTAGTTGGTCACCAAGATGATCGTCAAGTCACGGGCAGGCAGGCATGGGAAAGTTTTGTCCTGAAGGCCGGTTTGCTGACATAATGACTTTCGCGCCTTGACCACCATGCCCTTGTCCGTGTTCATTGCGAAACGAGTTGCTCCTCGAGTCCACCATTGTTTCGACTTGTGTTAGAGAGGAATCAAAGGATGAATGCGAATTAAGAATTAGGCAAGATAATTATGGTGTTGGTAATTACTCCTTGTTTGAATCTGCGGGCAGGGATCTGCGACGCTCATTGGAACCCGCCAATTGCTTGCTTGAACCGATCATGTCCATTTTCAAAGTTCCTGCGCCAAGTCATGCTTAACCTCCCTCAGTCCGCACTGGGCAGTGGACATACAATCTAGTGGCAGACAAGGTTGTGCAGCGTCAATGAGTGACTCGGCAGTTGCAAGGGCTCCTAGATTCCTTTGATTGCCGATTGTTGAAAGGCGAACCTCTTCCCGTCGGGCTCCGGCGTAGCAACGGACTCCGGGGCTATTGCTTGTCGGAGCGCTCGGGAACAGCGGGATGACGGGGTGGGGCACGGGTTGAACGGATGAGGTCACTGTTTTCTACTATCCACTTCGACAGCATCTGCCTCGGAGCCTCTACCTCGCAGGTCTTGTCAGCCATCACCACCCCGTCAGCATTTCCGCGCAGGTACACTGTGCTGTAATACACTGTGAAAGCTGGCGCGACATGCTGGACCCTCGGAAGCAATTTCTCTAAACAGCCATAGACTTTCGCGGTAGTCCTGGGAGATAGAGGCATGGATTGAGTATGATGACGATATTATGATATTGAACAATATTCGCAGATAAGGCTGCTATCCGAGTTCCGGGCTGCCCGGTTCTTAAATTGGGTACAAGGTCCGAGGCTTGAGGCATGAAGTCCCTGGCCCAATAAAGTGGTGCTGGCCCAGGAGCCAAGGCACACGGCATCCTCGGCGACTGGATCATTGCTGAATACTCCGTGGACTTTAGGTGCCTAGGGCTGACCACATGCTCCAACGCCTGCCGTTCCGCCCGGACCGAGCCAGGTCAGTGATGTAAGAGGACCAGGACATTAATTACTTCAACGCCCTCGTCTCCTCTGCCGGCTGCCGTCTCCATCAAGACCCTGCCGCACTTTGTTCCGCTATTACCTTATTTCAAACCCCGCCAAATAAGCATATCGGTAGTTTCTTCAGTTTTGTTCATCTTCCATCACTGTGACTGAGGCGATCGCGCCCTTCAATTGGGAGCCGACCTATCCTGTTGGCAACCATATAGTTCTTCCACCACCACACGTCAATGGCTTCTTCTCGCAGCTCCGGGATTGCCCCGCTTTCCGGTTCTGGCGGTTCTGGTTCCGGGCCTGCCGCGCCGGCGGCCCGTCATTCGGGGCCCAGGTCTCTTGCGGACGCCTTGCACGCCGCTGGAATGAGTCTTGACGGTCCGAGAGCAGGCTCCGAGACGCCCAGCGAAGAAGACTATGATGAAAATGTGCGCCCGAAGCTTGGGGAGCCTCAAGTTCTGCGGCGTCGTCCCGGCCACTTTACCAACCCTCTGGCACCAGCCAAGGAATCAGCTGCGCTCACCAATGATTTCACTGCGAAAACTTCGTTCCGAATCGTCCGTCGCGACTCGGGTGTTCACATTGTCCCGGATGAAGACAAGAGTTTGCAGCAACTCCTTCAGGCCAGCTCCCAACGGGCACGAGATCCTTCACCTCGCCGCCCAGGCAAGTTCACCGACCTTGTCTTTACTCGACAGTTCTCGGCGTTTGATCGGCAAAACACATCATCTGTGAACAGCCCATTTCATGGGTTCTATACTTTATTCTGGCTTGCGGTCGCACTGTTTGTCTTCAAGATCTCAGCCAACAATTGGAGGGTGTATGGAAACCCCTTTGGGACAAGCGACATTATGAAAACCATGTTTCGGCGTGACGGTGCGTGCATCCAGCCCTGTTAACATACAGGCGCTTTCTAACTGATTTCTAGTGATTGTCCTGCTATTGTCGGATGGTATCATGTGTGGTCTTACTGGATTTAGCTGGCTGATTCAAAAACTCGTCTTTAAAGGTTATCTTGATTGGGATCGAGCCGGATGGGTTGTCCAGCATGTAAGAAGTCACAAACTGAATCACTCTGGAAGCAATCTAACGTGGTCTGTACAGATATTGCAGACTATTTTCATTGTTGCCGTGGTAGGCCTAACCCTCTGGCGAGACTGGCCATGGACTCATACAGTCTTCTTCGTCCTCCACGGGATAGTCATGCTCATGAAACAACATTCTTACGCCTTCTATAACGGCCATCTCTCAACAGTTTACAACAAACGGGCCGCGTTATTGACTAAACTTAAGCAACTCGACCTTGTACTTCCAGCAACCGGGCCCTCGCAGACCGACCCTCCCGTGTCTGATATCTCTACACAACACCTCGAGATCCCTCCATCGGCTGAGCAACGTCGACGGTCTATTTCTCAGCTTCCAAATGACGAGGACAGTGATGTGGACAAAATCTCCCGCGCGATTGCTTCAGGACAACCATTGGATGATCAACAGATCGGTCTCTTTGAGCGAATAATGAAATGGGAGGTCGATGCTCTGACGGATGAGTTGAAAGGCACTTCCAATCACCCATCTCGGGCGTACCCGAACAATCTCACATTTTTAAACCACTACAAATGGATTCCTCTCCCGACTCTCGTGTATGAGTTGGAGTATCCCCAGTCCGACTCCATTAGCTGGTCGTATGTTGCCGAGAAGCTCGCCGCTATGGTTGGAGTTCTCTTCGTTATGATTCAGGTATCACAGTATTCAATCTGTGAGTTTCGCACCCAGGTTCCAATTCCACCCAAATACATGCTTACAGGATGTTGCAGACCCAGTCGTCATGGAGACGCTGGAGATGAAACATGCGGGCGTTCCCCTTGCCGCTCGATTTCAACAGTTTCCTTGGCTTCTTAGCGAGCTAATTTTCCCATTTATGATGGAGTATTTGGTGAGTGCCACCGTGCCGTTGATATGAGGAGGGACTTACCAATCTCAGCTTGTCTGGTATCTCATCTGGGAGACAATCCTTAATATACTAGCAGAGCTTACCTACTTTGCCGATCGAAGCTTCTACGATGCCTGGTGGAATAGTGGTAAGATGACCATTCGTAGTGGACCCTTTGCAAGGCTGATAACCAGATGATAGTCTCCTGGGACCAGTTTGCCCGCGACTGGAACCGACCTGTCCACATATTTCTCCTGAGGCACGTGTATCACAGCTCTATCTCATCCATGAAAGTCAACAAACACACCGCCACTCTTATAACATTCTTCCTCTCAGCATGTGTGCATGAGCTGGTAATGTGGTGTTTGTTTAAGAAGCTCAGAGGTTACCTCCTGGTTCTCCAGATGTGTCAGCTACCAGTATGTTATAAGCCCCCTTGCTTCTTATCGACCCCTTTTGAGAGTAGAGGTACTGATAATACGGTATTAGCTGGTTAGACTTAGTCGCACCAAGTGGCTTAGGGGGCAGAAAACATTGGGAAACCTCATATTCTGGCTAGGCATCTTCACGGGACCGAGTCTACTCTGTAGCCTCTACCTGATTCTTTAGGGGGGAGGGGCCGAGATGGGCTCTAAACTAGACAGCTTCTGGGGTACGAAGAGTACGGTTGACCAGATGCAGAACATAGATTACGTTATAGCAATACATTACTATGCCTCATTCATATAAGATATAAAATGCTAACCTCGTCCCTATCAATAAAGCATACTTCAATGTTTATTGTATTTACTCCGTTCTATTTTAAACGTGTGCCACATTATTTCCCTATTTACGGCTCAGACTCACATACACGCACAAAACTGGGTGAGGTGCAGTATGTAGGGTGGTACTTCTGTACATACTTAAAGTGTTTGATGCGTGCGAACAGCAATACTCGTACGAGATATGATTTCACTCCGTTGGCTCCAGTTAACAAATACGCAAAGTTGCACACGACTGACTATAAGCTGACTTTTTATTCACGTCTGGCAAACATAGCACCCCAAAACCATACAGCCAAACCCCCCAAAATGAATCAGAGCTAAATCTACATCTTCTCATGTGTTGCCATGAGGGAACCTGGCGAATGAGGTTAGAATGGTGTTGCATGAATGCAGATGGAATGAATTCTTGGGGAGATAGAGTGTTCTTACCAATGAAGGTTGTGACGAGGCGACTGCGAACTTGGCAGATATCCTCAGGCACCAGCCAGATCGTAGCACCGAGCTTTCGGGCAATGCTAATGCTCAGTTTGGCATTCATGTAGGCATCCTCGTCGGTTTGACCAGATGTCACGAGGTCATAGTCGACGTAACTGCTCTTCATGCCGTTCAAAACATCGAGGAGGAAGATACCTGAGCCAATGGAAGGGTCCTTGAATGACCGAATTGCAGAGTTCCTACCACCCTTTTTAGACATGTCGTTGGCCCACCTGACCATTTCGGAGTCGGTGATTTCTCGCTTGCCGAGCTTCTGGGCTAGCGAAGACAGGGTCACAGTAATGTCCTTACGCATAAGCTGCCAGACCAACCCGAGCGTGAGGGTTCTTTGCCCGTCAGTGATATCAGCGCCTTGAATACCAACAAGCGAGAACCCAATTTGCTTGCCCAGCTCAATGACGTAGTTGGTGTTCTCAACAGCTTTGAACCTTGAGATCTCTCCTCCGTGTGCCGGTCGCTTGTTGACGTGGCGCAAGTTGACAGACCCCGGAATAACCTTCTCATACGCCTGGAGAAGGACGCTGCCGTCCCGTAAATCATCGAAAAATGACACAACAGCAGGCTGAACGTCCAAGCTGTTGAGCCAAAGCGTGAAAACTCTTGCCTCACGTTCACCTTCGGCATCGAAGTCCTCTACCTCGAGCTTCTCCTCCTCAGTGATGGGATCGAGAGCGGGGTGGTTGTTGAACAGATTGGCGACAAAGGCTAGGTTGAGTTTGGGGTTTCCGGCGACGAGAGACTTGGGGCTCAAGAACTTGCGGCATCCAAGCTTGTCGGCCTCCTGAAGAACGCCTTCTGCCCGCTCTAGAAGGTCTCGTATTTGCAGGGGGGCGCGGGTGCATCCATACTCAGGACCAATCTGTGACATCAACACAGCGTAGTTCTCTCCGTCCTTGACATCGGTGGAGAAGTTGGTAACTCTGCGCTAGGGTGTCAGTCATAGCTACGGTGAGGGCGGAGTGAGCGTACCTTCGGGGCCAGTTAGCTGCCTTGAGGTGGTAGTTGACCCATCGGAGCAGGATCTGCTCCGGGGGCAACCGCAGGAACTGTTCAAGGGTTTCATCCTCGTCTAGCAATCGATAGAGCTCGGGGTGGAGCTTGATGTCAATCTTGCCCAAGAGGCCGCGACGGATAACCTGCCAAATGAGGCCCAGAATGAGATGTTCTCTGACTTCGATGATGTCTCCAGCGCCAATGTTGACGACAGAGCAACCAATTCCCTTTGCGGATTCGATGACAATGTTGTTGTTCTCGCTCATCTGGAATGCGTTGAGATTTTTGGTCTTCTTGCCAGGCAAGTTAAGTACTCGCTCATCGATCGTGTCGGGGACGCTGTCGTTGATGAGCTTTGCCAACACCAGACCATCCTTGCACTCGTCAAACATCTCAAAAGTATCGGTAGGGAAAGGCAGGCGGCTCGCAATGTCGGCGTCGCCGGCCAAGACGGCATTGATGTGGCGAGTGAACTCGGTTCGCTCATCCTCGTTGATAGTGTGGGTGATGTTGGCGTTCGAGCCCTGAACGTGGATCTTGCCGCTCACACTGCCTTTGGAGGCATGGCCGCCGGTGCGCTGAGAGACGACGCCACCGCCAGCCGAAGGTGTCGGACCTGTGGACATGCGTTTCTGGGCAGGAGAGGAATCGCGGAGCTTGGAAATGAGCTAGGGGAGAGTTAGTCGGTGGCGGTGATGGATAGGGAAGCTGAAGGGCAGGCTTACGCCGACATAATCCTCGAGCTCAACACGCCGTGAGGAATCGAGCTCGACCTCCTTGAGGGCTTGACGGACGACGTCATAGGGCTGGTTCTCGCTCTGCTGAGTGGCCTTAATGGCCGTCGCCTCGTCGAGGTAACCCTTGTCATCGACGTCTAATCGCTGGAAAGCATCGGACAGAGAGAAGATCTCGTTTTGGGGAAACTGAGGAAACTTCCTGCAAATGCGCTTGGAGTCAGCAGACGACGCTCGGGAGAGACTGGGGCGACCGACCTCTGAAGCTTAAGGACATTCATAGTGGGGAGAAGTGCGCGGAGTCGCGGCGAGGAGGCGCGGCGATGGTAGCTCAAGTGTGAGAGCAGAGGCAGCTCGACGGGGGAGCGGCAGATAAATAGGAGGTAAACAGCGAGCAAAGGGCGGGCGCTGCGAGAAGGCCCCGGGGGATCGTCGAGCCGGTGCCTGGGACGACAATGAGGGCGATGATGCGAGAATTGGGCACCTGCAACCTCTGGCCACCTCGGGGAAAGGAGAGAGGTCTAGGTACCTGGCAGGCGGTGGGTAGGTTGGCACCTGGG
>JAANBB010000134.1:0-89656 GCA_014621425.1 Cylindrodendrum hubeiense
CTTGCCTTCCGACAGCTTCGGCATCGGGAACCGGGGAAGGCATTTGGCGGGGGAATCTACGCTCCAGGGAAGTGGATGATCGATTACCCGGCCACGATGCCGTTCTCTTCCGCGAACTCTCCCGCGAACTATCCTGCCTTGCTCACTTTCTATTCTCCTGCTTCCCTTGTCTCGGTCCAATTGCTCTTGAACAGCTTCTCCCCTGCCTGAGTCTGTGTTGTGGGGTTGTTTCTGTTGTATCTGATACCAATCCCAATCCCGATTCCCGAATACGTCCGGGAATACCTTCATCTTCCTCGCTACCTCTCACCTGCTTCGGCTCTCACCTCATCACAATGGCTCAGCTCCCCAAGGGCCTCTCGGCCGTCCTCGCCAAGGCTCCCACCGACACCGTCATCCTCTCCGCCCTCCGCACTCCCGTGTGCCGTTCATACAAGGGCGGTCTCAAGGACGCCTACCCCGAGGAGCTCCTTTCCAACGTTCTTCGCGCCACCCTCGAAGCCCACCCGAACCTCGACCCGGCCGTGATCCAGGATGTCGCTGTCGGTGTCGTTCTCTCCGAGCTCGGCGGCTCCAAGGGTGCCCGCATGGCCATGAACCACGTCGGCTACCCCAACTCGACCTCGCTCTACACCGTCAACCGCGCCTGCTCCTCGTCTCTCCAGGCCATTGCCGCCGTCTCCGCCCAGATCCGCGTCGGCGCCATTGACGCCGGCATCGGCGCCGGCATGGAGAGCATGACCCGCAACTACGGCTCCCGCGCCATCCCCGTCGACCTCTGGCCCGAGCTGCGCGACTCCCCCAACCACCATGCCCGGGACTGCATCATGCCCATGGGCCTGACCTCAGAGAACGTTGCTGAGCGATATGGTGTCTCCCGTGCCGACCAGGACGCCCTAGCTGTTGAGTCCCACGCTCGCGCCGCCAACGCTCGCGCCGCGGGTCACTTCAAAGACGAGATAGTCCCCGTTACCACTCGCTTCCAGGAGGTCGACAAGCAAGGTAACGCTGTCGGTGAGGCGCAGACCATTACGGTCACCGCCGACGACGGTATCCGCGAGGGTGTCACCATCGAGAAGCTCGCCAAGCTCAAGCCCGCCTTTAAGCCCGATGGCGCCTCAACGGCCGGTAACTCCAGCCAGGTCTCCGACGGTGCCGCAGCCGCTCTCATCATGCGCCGTAGCACAGCCACCGCTCTGGGTCTCGGTGACCGCATCATCGGCAAGTTCGTTTCCGCCGTGACGGTGGGCTGCGACCCCGATGAGATGGGTGTCGGCCCCGCCATCGCCATCCCTAAGCTGCTGAGCCAGCACGGCCTGACCAACGACGACGTCAACCGCTGGGAGATCAACGAGGCCTTTGCCAGCCAGGCCCTGTACAGCATCCGCGCCCTCGGCCTCGAGGATGCGCTGGCCAAGGGCCGCGTGAACCCCGACGGTGGCGCCATCGCTCTTGGTCACCCTCTTGGAGCTACTGGTGCTCGTATGACTAGCACCCTGCTGCACGGTCTGGCAAGAACCGGTGGTGAGGTTGGTGTTGTGAGTATGTGTGTTGGCACCGGTATGGGCATGGCCGGTCTCTTCACGAGAGAGTAAATATATGTCATCAGCATTAAAGATTTATGAAAACAAGCTGTTAGCAAAAGCAGCAGGCGGGCGGGTAAAAATCTACATATAGAACAAAATATTTACATCAATTATATCCTCTGGTTTACATTTGAAGCAAATCCACCTATAACCCGAAACTTGGTCGTGCAATGAACTGAACGTGATTTTCAGTATCTAGGTAGACTTCCTAATCCAGCCGGCCTTCTCAAAGAAATGGATAACAGAGCAGACAACCCGCTGGGAGAAGAATCCATTAGAACCAGAAGAGTCAATTACATCAATTCTCAAGCAAGAAACAGGCAAGCTCATGACGAATTTTGGGCAGTAATGAAAGTGCACAGACGGGAACTATGATAGGGTCAAACATACGGGGGCGGCACATGCGCAGACTCACAGGCACAGCTGAGCAGAATTCGGCACTGCACTTGCAAGCCATGGCTTATATTTTGGACAGGTATTAGAACATGTAAGAATAAACGGAATAGGTAGGTGAAGTCTCTGATGGCACGGCTAAATGGGGATGGCTGCACGCCGCAAAAAAGGGAAGCTGTTAGCAACAGTATCCAGCAAGTGGGCAAAATCTACGAATGGAGCCACATATCTACATATATTACATCCTCGGCATAAAAAGTTCATTGGAACACCGGTGACACATGATAATTCTCAGGTACGAAACTAGTTTGCTCATGACGAAGTCACGACAGTCAGAGATTGAATGGCACGGACGTGAGTTATGATAGGATCAAACACAAGGAGGCGGCACACACGCATGTCTACGACACCAGCTCCAACGGCACAGCTGAGAGTGAATCAATAATCAGGATGCATCATTACCCTTGGAACCCTAGGTTTGGCGTAGTGGGTTGGTGTTGGGGAGGGTAAGAAGGCGAAATAGGCGGAGAAAGATTGGAGAAACAGCCAAAGACAACCCAACAGTTGGCAACGGAATTGTCCGAATGAGAAGAGCTGAATATCCCAGCCTTGCTTAACCTCGCCGCAACTAGTCCTATCAGGGGCCATTCCGGTGATAATATGCAGCTTTGTAGCCAACACCATGCAGGTGCTGGGCAAAGCACACCCTTGAAACCTAGGACGTTTATATGTCGACGAGAATTGAAACAGGCTAAAGGGAAACACCAAAGCCCAAGCGTCTGCGATGTTTTCGTTATCTTCCACTTGGCGCTTGTGGCTCGATTTTGACAAGTACCCGATTCCCGAGGCGTAGGAGACAGACTGAAACAAATGAACCCCTGCCTTTCGTGCTTCTCAGCGTGCTCTAGGGATACGTACTAAAATGCCCAATTCTAATTTGATGCGTCGCCGCTTTTATGAATGATGACACCCACAAACTAGCTAGTTTCCCTGACTTACTGGGTGTTGGAATGTTGATATTAGGTTGTCAATGTCTCCTGACTATCATTATCTTCGTTAGTGGAAAGGGGCGGAAGCAGTCATGGTCGACAACAAGCCTGGTTGCCACACTAGTCTATGATTTCTGGATGGGTACAAACAAGACCAACGTGCATCCCAATTTTGTGTGTACGTATGAGTCTTAAATGTTGATAAGAAAAACAGTTACACAATGCTTTCTTGATGTGTCAGTCGATCAGCCATCAAGGAGGATCCCCAAAGGGTCGAGAAGGGTCCTGCTGTTGAAGGTATTTGAATCCGCGAACTTGGAGACAGAGTGCATATTACAACATAGTCCGTCATGCGCTAGATTACTGTAAGAGGAGAAAATATAGACCGACGGGGTGGGCGACCGTTGACATAGCATTTGCGCGTGAAGGGACGCAAAGGGTCTGGCATCGGGAGGCTCGAATATGAACGTCTCAATTGCATATAATTGACCCCTGCGAACTGCACCGGAGGATTTAAAGAATAATAAGCATCTGACACAGGACATGGACCTGGGTCGATTGAACCCAGTCTCACATCAAAACTTCCGCTCAGGCACTTCTCAGCTTAAAGCAGCACTAAGTCAAGCTCTCGGACGATAAGGGCGACTTCCAAGTTGTGATGCGGATTTGGAACTGATGTGTTTCATAAAGCGGTGCTACAGGTCGCGGATCGCCTCTTCAGAGACGGAAATGTAACCCTCCAATCACTAGGCCGGGGGTTGAGTTCAGGGGTATGAGGATGTCAGTCCATCTTAAAATACGGAGCCCTGTGCTACTCACTATTGCCGGTAGGTAAATGAAGCTCAAGGTTGGACAACATGAACCGAAGGCATACGAATGCAACATGAAATGACTGGGCAGCCCCTGAGAAGAACGTCGAGGCCATTCGATGGAGGCAAATTCCAGGGGGAATCCGGCAAAAATACATCATCTAGTCATCTCTAGGGCGGAAACGATGATGATGATTCCCGTCAAATCGTCCAGGTCCCCAGGGACGAGATGAGATGACCAGGGGGTGTCGTCCCAATGGAGAACCGGTTCCCGGGTCCCAGGGCCCCAGTGGCACGCAAACCAGCCTACGGCAGCGGGGGAGCACAGGCCCGGGTAGCGCTAAGACCGCCATTCTGCCGCTGAGGGTGTCGCTAAGACCCGCTAAGGCCACGTCGAGGCCCGGTATACCCTGGGCGCTGGGCTCGGATTGCTAGCGAACCCCACGTGATGTTTACATGGCAAGGTCTCGGGACGAGGATGGCGGCTTTTGCTGAAGAAAGACGGGGGAGCCCAAGTTTGTGCCCCTGTGTTTTTGCGGTAGCGAAGGGGGAACAAAGATTGCGACTTGCTCCCCAAAAAAAAAATCATATTGTATCGATCCGGCGATTCTGCGATTCTGTTTTCATCCATTTTCTGGCCATCCGGTTTGTCTAGCTCCCGCCTGCTAAACTGACTCGTTCCCGTCGCCTTGGAGCTGGTCCCGTCCGCCCGCCAACGCTAAGACACACTGCGGACGCCCCTCCTCCGTCACCAGACAAACAACCATTCCTGAGTCCCCCTCGTGGGAATTCGTGCACTGTCCCGTCCCTGTCCTGTCCAGTCCTGTCAACCATCTGCACCTGGGCACTATATCAGCCTGTGTTAATCGTGGTGCGACGTTGCCGCCCACGCAGCATTGATCCCACATTGCCATGGACGAATCCTCCCAGAAGCGCATCAGCGCCATCCCGCGTCTGTCGAAGCTGCCCAGACCCGCGTCCGGCATCCCCAAGCCGGCCACGACCTTGCCTCGCCCGACCTCGACACTGCGCTCGCAGCCCTCGCGGGAGAGCCTGGGCGGCGATCTGCGGAATCCACGACTCAGACCCTCCTTGTCTCGGGACCAGCTGCGTAGTAGTGTTGGCACCGCCGGAGACCTGCGGAATCCACGACTACGAACAGCAGCATCACGAGAACACCTCAGCACCGCCTCCAGACGCACCTCGCTCGCTTCCAAACCCCCAGCCAATCTAAACGCTCCTCGACCCAGCGTCTCCCGAGCTCCCTCGACTCCCCAACGATCCACGAGTACAATCGATGAGCTGTCAACAACACCCCCTTTCGACCCCCCTGGCGAGGCACTGGCTCAAGAATCCGATGGCCACATCTTCCGACGCCGGTTGACCTTGACCAGGAGACCTTCCGAATCATTCTCTGCGTCACCACTGCCAGACCCAGGTTCATTCTATGACAATGCGGACCAAGCCAGGCCAATGACCGCCTCGACCGAGGGCAGTGGTGCATCTGGTCCCTCCGATACCCTGAAGCCTCGCTCCAGCAAACCCAGACCTTCACTGTCTGAACGGACAATGGAGACATTGGCCCAGATCCCATCTTCCCCGGCCGTAAGCAAGAAGTCCTCGGCATTTTTCGACCATGGCAGACCGCAGTCCCGCACCGACGGCAGGAGATCACGAGCCGATAGTACCAGTTCACGTCCTGGGTCGAGCTATACTTCGGATGGGTCGGCCAGACTCCCATCAAGATCTGGCAGCCGGCCAGGCTCAAGCGCCGGCCCGCCTGAGATGGGATTCTCGAGCTTCCGTGCCTCTGCCAACTCATACAAGCCTCCCCTGACCACCATCAGCGGAACTCCTCAGAGCCAGAGGAGAACTTCTGGCGTCCATTCGAGCTTTCAGTCTGTCCAGACACCCAAAGGCCGAGTGCCTGGATCTCGGCCTGGCTTGGGCTCAGCCTCCAAGCTGTCATCCTTGCCTGATGGAAGGAGTCCCAGTCCGGTGAAGAACGCCATGATGCCCCCACCCAAGGCTGGGTCCAAAACGATGGCTGTTCGACCTCTGAAGACAAGGGCATCCGTCAACGGCCTCTTCAAGAAGCCTTCCCTCCCCGCCCTCGACAGAGCCGCAGCCCAGAGTAAACCTCCTGGCCAAGCTTCTGGAAACTCATCAAACACCTCCTGGGACGGCACTATCCCGCCAAGCGCTCCCGACTCTGCCGAACCCACGACGCCCTCTTCCGGCCGCAAAGCTTCCTCCACGCTTCGTGACCACATCGCAAAGGCTAAGGCAGCCAAACGAGCTCAGCTGCGACAGGCTTCCGAGGCCCAAGAGCAACCTCTACGGTCCCCAATCATTCCATCTGATGATGGTTTCGATTTCGGTGTGAACCAGGCCGACCCCTTCGGCCAACGACGGGGCGAGAGCCCGAGAAAGAAGGTTCTTCAGAACCGTGTCGCTGCGGGGAGAACTTCAGGACGGTTGAACATTGCGGCCTTGGAACTGAAGGAGATTCCTGTGGAAGTCATGAAGATGTACGATCTGGAGAGCATTGGCACGTTTGATGGTAGCTGGGCCGAGAGTGTTGACTTGACTCGGTTCATTGCTGCAGACAATGAGCTGGAGGAGCTAGACGAGTTCATCTTCCCCGACACCAGCCCCGATTCCTTTGATGAGGCGCAGGCGAGCCAAGGCAATATCTTTGGTGGCCTAGAAACTCTGGACATGCACGGAAATCTTCTAACTAATATGCCCCTGGGTCTCCGACGCCTGACATGCCTAACATCTCTGAACTTGGTACGTAACCATTGCTTCCGCTCTCCGAAGCCCGCTAACAAGCCATAGTCGTCAAACCGACTCACAAACAACAGTCTTGATACCATCGCCCAGGTTACCTCACTGCGGGACCTGAAGCTTGCGAAGAACCTCTTCTTCGGACCCCTCAACTCGATTATCACGAGCCTCACCGAGCTCGAGATTCTCGATGTGCACGGAAACAACATCTCTGCATTGCCTCGAAATATTGAGAACATGACACGTCTCCGAATTCTCAATTTGAGCGAGAACAGCTTCGAGTCGTTGCCGTTTGATGGTCTCACGAGGTTGCCGTTGACGGAACTGAGCGTGCGGAAAAACAAGCTGAAGGGCACCCTCATCGAGGAACCCATTGAGAGCCTACCTCAGTTGCAAACCTTGGATGCCTCGGCAAATCAGCTCGCAAGGCTTGTTCCACTAGGCTCGGGTATTGAACTGCCTGTTATGCATTCGCTCTCGCTTTCGATGAACCGGCTGCAAGGGCTCCCTGACATGACATCCTGGACGAGCCTTCTCACGCTCACGGTTGATGAGAACAGCATTTCCAGCATTCCCAACAGCTTTCTTGGCCTTGAGAAGCTTCGTCACGCCGACTTCTCCAGCAACGATATCAGAGTGGTTCCCCCGGAGATTTCGAGGATGGAGAACCTGTCCATGATCCGGTTGAGTGGCAACCCTCTTCGCGACAAGAAGTTCCTTTCAATCACGACGGACGAGCTCAAGGATATCCTAGCAGTGAGATTGGAGCCTCCGCCCCCATATCAGGAGCCTGTGTCACAATTTGGAACCATGGGCATGATTGGCGATACCAAGAAGCCGCCACTGCCTACTGCTGATCCAACTAATAACATTCGGCATGGGGATGAGGACAGCCGGTCCGATGAGGACTTTACAACCCCCCCTCAGAGCCCATCTCGATCCCGCTCGCAAACGGTCTCAAGCCGTCGATCGCGATCCCACACCGTGTCGAATCAGACATGGCCTGTAAAGCCAGGTGGTCTCCTGGATCGATCGCGGACCGAGTCGTCGTCGCTGCACCCAGTGGTGTGTTCTCAGGTTGCAGCTGAGCATCAGGTTCGGCAGGTGTTTTTGAACCATAACTTATTCGCCTCCTTCCCGAACTCGCTCAGTTTCTTCGCCAACACCCTAACGACACTGGCAATCTCAAATAACCAGCTGGTTGGAGAGACGTATTTAGCCGAGGACATCGAGCTCCCTGTCTTGAAAGAGTTGAACCTGGCATCCAACCACATCACAGGCTTGGGAGCGTTGACCAAGTTCATCCATGCCCCAAAGCTCGAAAAGGTGGACGTGTCCTTGAACCGGCTCAACGCCCTCCCTACGAACCTCAAGGAGGCTTTCCCAAGCCTTTCGGTTCTCTTGATAGCCAACAACCATATTGTGGATCTCGACGCGGAGATGATCAAGGGTTTGAAAATCGTCGACGTCAGTAACAACGACATTGCCCACTTGAACCCTCGCATCGGCCTTCTCGGAGGCCCAGGCGGCCTCGAGAGGTTCGAGGTGATGGGCAACCGATTCAGGGTCCCTCGGTGGAATGTGCTGGACCGTGGAACGGACGCGACGCTACGGTGGCTTCGTGGACGTGTTCCTGTCTCGGAGATGACAGCCTGGAAGGGAGGAGATGAGGAACCTGAGCTAGATTGAGAGGTACAGCGGGCGTTATCTTGATTTTGGAGAACCATGTCGCATCGGAAAAGGTACGAGGGTTTAGGCGCGTTGCCTCATGGGTATTTGATTCTACGTTATTTATTTTACTCTAAGCTGTTGTATTATTTGAGGGACCCGGATACCAACCATTATATGTTGCTAGACTATGATAATCAAGATAAGCATTACCATTTGCACAACCATCTTCCTAAGTCTACCACCTCGAAGGCCTTGTTTGCAGTATGATAGATACCCTAAGAGCATTGAATCAGACTAAGGGGGTCCCGCCCTTTGCCTATGCCGCCGCCAGCCATGCCTGTGACTGTGACTGTCAACCTTTTGCCGGCTTCCAGGGTTTCTGGGATCTGGTCAACTCTAATAAATCTTCCCGTCGGGATTGAAACGGTCCAAAACGGTGGGCGCCTTCCACGGCGATGTGCGTAGCCGCAGGCACGCATGAAGCGGGCAAACCTAAATAGACTCCATCCTCAACACAACAACACCGACAGAAAGTGCTTTCGTTTCCAGTTTTGGGGCCTCTCGATGAAGGGATGTTGATTACAAAGGCAATTTGACTTTGTGAGAAGCTGAAGAGTCGCCAAGGAAGAAGAGTATAAACACTACCCTAAACGATTTCAACACCAGGGGGGTGGGTTGTCGAGCTCCGCTAATGAAAGACCAACCGGGACGGTTAACTTCCCAGTACCATGTCTTCTTCGTGAAATACACAACTGCTACCGATGTCATCCTTTCCTGTATGTACCTTGAAGGATTGAGTTGACAACAGCGGGATGTCTCTTCCTATAAATCGATGCCGTGCCGCCTTGGAGCTGGAAGGCATCTCTCACCTCATACATCCCGACCAGGTTGATTCTGTGCTACACATAACTAACTGCTGCTCCTCTCGGATTTCAGTCATTAATTCTCCCAGTCTCCCAGCACTCTTATCGACACTCCGCGGTATTGTGTACCGCCTTCCCCATCACAAACTTACTTCATCATTTCGTTGCTCCTGCTCTTTTCTGAAGCTATCAGTCTACACTATGCCTCGATTCTCGAAGTCAACTCTTAGCAAGATGGAAACCGTCTACTCGTGTCCGGGCTCCCTGCCACCATCCCCTAACCGGAGAAGTCGCAGCCTCTTGACCCCAGAGACTTCTCCCCAAGCGGCCAGCCCCGTCCGGTCCACAGCTCGCACCCGGGTTAGAAGACGGGCCAGGAGACAGGCTCGGTCCGGCTCGACATCGCCTGAGAGATCGCCCCGCAGATCCAAGATCAAGCCTTGCCCCATGTGCCCCAAGATGGTCTCTAGCAACGCCTTCGCCGACCACATCAAGGTCCACATGTTGCTGAACGACGAGCACGGCATCGTCGCCACCCGCCCGTGCGACAGCTGCCGCACCAAGAAGCGTGAGTGCCGCGTTGCCCGGGTCCCAGGAATGCAGGGCCTGAAGACGCTCCGCTGCCGGTGCTGTCTCCAGTACCATGAGAGCTGCTCGTACATGCAGGAGTTTCGCAGCGTCAACACATCCACGATGCTGGTTCATCCGGCCATGGACCAGGCCAACACATCTGAAACTAGCGGGTCTGAGAGCTCAGATGTCTCGGAAGTTTGAAATGGATTTTGTAAGATAGTTGGATTTGCGATGTTTTGTTTTAGACTAGCGTTGAGGTTTACAGGACTCCCACTTGGGTATGCGGGCCGAGGGAGGCTATGGAAGAGACATTGGTTTCATTCAGCATGCTAGCTGTGTATTTTAAGATACTTGGCATCATGCAGCACCTTTCAGCTGTTACTTTAGAGATGCGCGAGAAGTCAAAATGTGTCATAGTTAGCTTTAGGCATCATGAACGCAGAGCGATTAATTACACTACAGTCTCCAGTAGGGTATTACGTACAGCACGGTACTAATCCTGAACATGTAAACCATTGCGTGCGGTTCTAAAAAGCCAACTCCCTCTCACAAGAAAGATTATGAATGCTCCGTTGCCCTTACAAGTTGGAGCGATGTACGCCAACGCCTTGTGTTTTCCCGTTCCTCCGCCAGGGTTGTTCAAACATTGTATGTGAAACATAATCAGAAGCGGTCGTGAAATATAGAGCAGAAACTTCATTTCCGGCTTGACAGGGGTTGGCGTCAACTCTTAATAACCGCTCAGTCGTTTGCCAGTGGCGCGAACATGGTGACCCTTTTTTCCTCCTCGATGATTCGATGACGAGCGCAGCGCTGACAGACTCCGCACCTCACTCTTTCGCATGCCGCCACCAAATATCCGATTCATCACGCCCTTTTCCTGCATGCAGCCTCCCTCGGGGAGCAGTCCCGGGCGGCCGTTGCGGCGAGCGTACGCCTGCTGCCAGTCATACAGAGAACGACGAGCCTCAGGAGTGATGCAACAGGAATCGAGGCGATGGAAAACTTGGCGACAGCGAGTCTCGTCGTCGGTTCCCTGGGTTATCCGGGGCTTGGAGGATGTCAGACTCGTGAGAGCTGAGGTAGTAGTAGAGTAAGAAAGGTGAGTCGGGCGGAGGTTTGCAACGTGGCGATCAGGGGCAAGGCATTGCTTTTCAATCGGATCGCTGAGGGATGCGACAGACGATTGTGCCAAGTCCTAGTTGAGACTCTCGCCCAGGAAGCGATCGTGAAGGGCCATAAAGCGGCCAGACCAGTATGCAGATGGCTGAGCCGTGTTGATTTGCCCTGGCAACAACTGAATGGAGATTTCGGGAGTGGTAGAGCGGCTGGATCGAGACAGCGATGTCAAAGATGGTCGTGGAAGTCGAAGACGGGAAGAGCTGGCAGCAACAAGGGTGCTCGTCGACGAGGACAATGATGTCTTTCGGGATGAGCCACTAAAAGCGCGGGGATTTCCGGATCGAGACACCAGCGAAGGCCGCGAGATGGAGCTTTTGAGGTCCGTCAAGACACTCATTGTTCGTGATTTTGGAAGCTGGCTCTTGGGGCGAGCTGTGGGTTGGGATGGAATTGAGGCCTCATGGTCAGCAGGGGGTGCATTTTCGTCCTGGTGTATCGTGTCAAGACTCGGGATGGCATCGAAGGTTGAGCTTGTCGTCAACCATGCTTTCGTTGTAGAAGTCAAGGACATGGTAATTGGCAGGCGTTTAGGCGGATTTAGTTGACAAGACGTCGTAACGTTGAAGTCGGACTTGGCAGTAGTCGGATGGCTGGAAGGAGGACCTTGTTTTTGGAAACTCGCCGAGATACGTCGGGTTGTCTTTTTAGCTTCGGCAATCTCTTTATCGAGCAATAACTCCTCAGAGCTGCAGTTCTTGATTCCGGGAACGATGACGAGGTTTTCGCTGCGAATGAAGTCGGGGCCTCGGGAGTTCTTGACGGGGCCCATCGGTCCTGATATGCGCGGTCGTTTGCGCTTGGTCTTGGATAACAGCTTTGTAGCCATGGGTAGTCGAGTGCCAATGTGACCTTTGACATCTTGTTCGGTATGAATCGTGTCCATCGTCGTGTGACTGAAAATGGTCAATACGCTTCCAACTGACAATTGAGAGGGTGTCTGAGAGAACGCCGAGAACGACATCCTCCAATTCTCCCGGCTTGAAACGAACACAAGAAACAAATGTCTTATGGCTGCGTGTGAGTAGCAAGAAGATGGCGAGCGAGCTTCACAGGGATGAGGAGGAAGTGGCGTTTGAAGTGACGCCAGATGAATGGAGAGCAGCCGAGGTTCACGAAGTGGGCGACGACTTGGAAATTGGTTCGTCAATCGCATAGAATTGCGTCAACAGCAATTTAAGCGAGTATCCCTGCAACGAAAGGACGCTGGGCTTCGTGCGAACGAAGGTGGTCGCCCATGGGCTGAATTTGTTGTGTTGATAATTCCTCAGCCGGGACCTCGGATCGTGTGAGGGAAACAAAAAGCGGAAGGCGGGAAATAAGAATCGAGAAACGAGGAGCCGGAATTAGGAATTGGAGACGCAGACGCGTGCAGTGCTATGGGATGGGTTTTGTTTATCCAGTGGAAAGAAAATGGAGTCGAGAAGTGTCTGCCAGTTGGCCATGGAGCTGGTCCGGTTGACAGCTGGCAACGGGCCGGACAGGACAATGTGAGTGGTTGCCTGTTCTTGGAAATTCAGAGAAGGAAAGGAGAGGCCACCCAGTGAGCTCTTTCCAGTCCATCGAGGGCAGCCAGGTTTTGAGCATGTGACTTCTCGTCGTTCGTAATCCATTTCCATTCATTCATGATTTTGCCTACGTATATCCTCGTCTATTGGATGCCATTCCGATACCACGTCTAACAAACGCCATTAACTGCTGGCTCGGCCACCTCGGCCTCGCTGTTGTCTTCGTCCCAGCCGTTTATCTTGAACTGAAACTTCAAATCCCCTTCTCCCTGCGGCACCTGGTTGCCGTTGCCGTCCCACAGAGCGCGCTCCACCATCGTCACGTTGCCGTCCCAGTCCACCAGCACCACTGTTTGACGCTGCGTCCCATATAAGCCCGTCTCGAATCCCATCATTGGGCTGGGGCTGGGGTCGGGACGGCCCTCGATGGCGAGCTCCTCCGCCGCCACCTGGTCGTCGGTCGCCCACTCGGCTCGTCCCTTGGCCATGGCCTCGTTCATCGCCGTACGGTGCACCTCGTCGCCAATCGGAGGAATGAAGATGCTGTGTTTGAGCTGGCTGATATACTCGACGAAGCTGGTATTTCCGTCATTGTGTGGGAGTGTGTCCTTGCTCAGGACGGAGAAGAGGCCGGCAATCAGCTCTTCCTGGCCCGACTTCTTGGAAACCGACTCGCTGATGAGCTCAGTAAGAAGCTCCTTTCCGAGCTTGATCTTGGGCCACTCTTCACCGGTCCCGGACGCATCAAATGCTGCGTTGCTCAGGCCCCATATCTCGCCGCGCTCCTTGCCCACGATCGGGACATCGTCCACACCGCCACACCGATTGCTGACGATGGCGATGCCCTGGCTCTTCTTCCTCAGCTTGCTGCAGACCATCGAAAACCCGCCGACGCCCTTGACGCCGCCGTCCTTGACCAGTCGATGCACGCCGTCAGTGATGCCTTCGTCTGGCAGCCCTCCGAGCCAGGCCGTCACCATACCGCCCCGGCTCTTGACTCCGTGCACCGGGTGCTTGGTGTCATCGACAGTCACCTCCCGATAGTTGGTGAGAACTGCCAAAAGCCCATCGTCGGTGATTCCTAGCCATGTGCCTTTTTCTGCTCGTTGCAGATCCCTCGCCGAAAGCACCTGTCGGCCCGAGGTACCATGCGACCACCAGTGCGGTCGTGACGTAGGGCGGAGGATGTACTCATCGCGGTTGTCGACGAGGATCAGGGCATAATCCGGATGCGTGGTCGTGAAGAGTACGATACACATGTTTCGTTTATTTTGTTCTGTGCTGTATGCTCTGTGTTGTATGTTTCTATGCCGTTTTATTTGAATAGGTTGCGTTGGGAGGTCCTGATTTGGCGCCAGTGTCGGTCAGGTCAGTCAGGCGTCAGTGGGGTCTGGGTTGGGGGCTTTTAAGCTTAAGGCGTCGAGGAAGCAGCGTTGACTTGTCACACACGAGCCAAGAGAAAATGGAATGTTTGACTAAACATGCCACAGTCTTTCGGTCGAACCACGAAGAGCGATAATCCGATCGTCGAGGACGGTGTAAGAGTGGTGGCGGGCCTCGGCAGTGCATCGATGTCCAGGAAGCCGATGATCTGATCCGATGCCAGCGCAGGGGTCCGGCTTTGGCCGGTAACGGGTTATGTCACAGGGCGTGGGGAACTGACATGGGCCGGAGAACCCCACCACGATGATGAGCCTTTTCGGGAATGCCTACCATGGACCGCATCTAGTCCCATGTCATGTGTCGATATCATGCTTTTGTCAAGTTTGCAACCTTGCGCTAACGTCCCCATCCAGACGCCTTGTCCAGACGTCACCGCAGAGTCTGCAGCTAGTGTTGATCGAGAGTCCGAGATGCAGAGCAAAGAGCGCTTCTCATGTCAGCATCACTGTCAGCGAAATACCGGCCCGAGTTCCGAATGGGAATGACCGAGGATCCGGCGACACGGAAGTAATGCACTGGTCTCCCAGAATCCCTTGGTGCCAGTGCCTTGCCATTTGGTTGAACCACTCGACCGCAACCCTGACCTAGTGCAACGCCTCCACCCAGCAATACGCCGCCATGCCGCAATTATTCACTTCCTCCTACTGACAGGCTCCGTTTTACGTTATGAGGTGAGCAGTTTTAACAGGGCGGTCTGGGTTCTCTGGCAAAACACGAAGTTATGCATGGCCCGTTACGCACCTGTCAATCAACTCTTCATTGTATCACACACCCATCAAGTGTCAAACCTACTAGGATTGTACCACGCTTGTGAAATATTGCGTTGACTGGCGATGGCGAGTTTGTCCAGGTTGACACTCAATTGGGGGCATTCGGCTACGAGCAGTTACTATAACTTAAACATTGTGGTTCATATGCTCACTTGCGTGTTAATAATAATATCGCCCATTGTATTGCCCAAGACTACATACGGCCAACCTAGACGTTACTGCCATGCTCCTTAATTTGTACAATAATTTCCTTGGTTCAATAACCTCATATACAACCTTAGAGCGGTCTAGAAGATGAATCAGTGCGGGAGAGGGGGCTGCAATTTGGAACACGACACACGAGTCGTAAATTCAGTGCATTCTTAGCCTTCTTGTGCTCTCGGCTGGTATACTGATCAAACCACTGCAAACTGGCAACCTCTGTGTTGACAAACATCCCCACACTGCAGGCAAGCAAAAGTCCACGGCGCCGCTGCTCATGTGTCCACAAGAGTCCAATCCACCCTCCTTCAAGACGCAGTCAACTTCCCGTACGACAAACGAGAATTGTTAGTTACATATAGATGAGGCGTAGCGTCGACACTCACAACCAAGCGAGCAAACCTCGCCTGGTGTTACGGGTAAACATGCGATGAGCTGGTCAGTTCCGTGGCTCACTAGCTGCAGGAGCTTCTCGGTAGGAAGCCGAATTGTGCTGTTTTCAGGGTGAATCATAGCCTTTTTTTTACTGTGCTAGACAGCAAACGCGACTTGTCTCTGAGAGCACTGCACAGATGGGCGAGGCCATGGCAGGGTCGGGTGGAGCGAGGGTGTCGCTCATCATGGTTGGCAGATGTTGCGGTTGTGGATATGATTCACATGTAGTGTGTTTGTGGAGAATAGATTGGGAATTAATGTCTGCTCCTGTACTTAGATAGGTCGTGAATGATGCAGTGCTCCTACAATCATGATGCTTGAGGCGAGCTAACAACTTACAATTAATGGTTAAAGGCCAGAATATAACAGATAAGAACCCTCCTGTACGTTAATATTGTTGTTGTTGCTCTTATCTATTCCCTTTTTGGTAGTATCAGATAAAACCCCCTGCAACATTCTCTGTAGCGACAAAACAAACTGCGGCACAGAATGGTCATTATTAAGGGATACGGCAGTAAATGCAGTATAATGGTTACGCATCAACATTTACGTTGGACTCTCCTTACAACCCTCCTGTATATCTTTATTATACCAGACTGTACCCCTATATGCTATCACCATTATTCAATGAAGCAGTTCATTCTCATCTAATTATTAATAGGATCTATTAAAAGAAAGCTTACGCTCATTCGATACTATGAGTATCTTGTCCTTCCCTTCTGTCTACCCTACACCAAAACACTTTTCTTACAAACCCAGCAATTCAACACGGAACAGTTTGGCTAAAAAAGGAAAACCATATCAGAACACCTCCCAAGTGAAAATTTTCAAGGGAACCCAAGTTTCGCGTTCATTGTGGCCTTGTGCTTACTTCTGTGACGCCCCAAAAAAGTATCCTACTACGCCGCGAAAAAGCACCGACTTACAGTGGAGATGATCAGGGTCGCCAGCCGATTTTAACCTGATTTCTAAGCACTGATCATTTTTCTTCGTTGCTTGTTGGCATGGAAAGATAAGACCTGAGGCTGTGAGTTCCTAACATGCTCACGCACCACCTGCGATGCTCTATTGTGGGATCACTGGACAAAGGTTCCTTGGCTGCTTCACTTTCAAAGAATTACCACCGTGAGCCATGGCTCTGAGTCCACATGACACATATTAGAGTCATTATCAACTTCCCACGTCATCTGCCACCTTCAATGTAACGATCTAAGTTCGACTTCTCAGCCTCTGTGCTCCCCATCTCGAGCAATGTCGTCCAATATAGCCACCACAACACTCCAGCCTCCATGTAGAGCCCAGTGCGAGAGCTTCATCCCGTGTCCATATCTACATCCTTTCCAGAATTCCTTCACATTGATACTTCCAAGGAGGGAGTGTTGGTATCCCACCCCCCCTCATTCACCATCCCCAGCCCTCCGGTAACACTTTCCGGCATCCCGATGGCAAAGTCCTACCCACACCGCAACACCACTAGTCCGGCCGTAAGCAAGTGACTCCGTGATAGTGAGGCTGAACCTGCAGGATTGGCTCCCGGTCCATGGGGCAACGGAGGCTTCCAAGGACCCGGATCTCAGCTTGCATGTGAAACTCCGGGGTTCTATCCAATCTTTGCCTCTTCAACGCGTCGCGTCCGGGGTTTCGCGGACGTTTGAAGTCAATTGATTCGTTCTCCGACGCGCGTGGGCGAATATCGTGCGGATGACTGCTGCCTACCCAGCCCCGTCGTCGTGCAAGCATGCACTAACCAGTAGATCCATGGAGATATCCACATGCCAGCTCCCCGGGATGATGAGATATTTCGGATTTGACACCATATTCCTCATCGTCGTCGTCAGGATATCTTGCCTGGCGAGAGAGACGCAATGAGAAGGCGTAGTGGTGGCGATGCGGCGTTGCGGACGAATCGCAGATTCACGACCGTGCTCGACGGGATGGCTGAGGCGTGACTCATTCAGGACATCTCGGGAAATGAAACTTGGCGCTGCCGAATCACCGATTAGTAAATCACAGTAGCCTTGAAACCTCAGGTCACCGGTTCAAGGCGTTATCCAGTCCGTTGGGAGACGTCCAATCCCAACGAAGGAGGCGATATTGGAATAGGGGAAGTCTGGAGGAGGCCTCTGGTGAGGATGGAAAAGACAAGAATGACAAGGAAATCCCATGTGTGAAAGGGGCATCTAAGAATGATACCCATGGGATATGCAGGCACTGAGTCACGTTGAATGCTACGTGATAACTAATATGAGCGCATAGGTATGGAATCATCGAGTAAGAACCCGGGGAACCCGTCTGCACGCCGGATCACATGCCACGGAGGTCATGCCCGGAGTGGGTACCGGAGGACGGTGGCGGACCCGGCCGAGTGGGTGGATCACGTGCACGGAGAGCACCGCCACATCGGACCCCACGTGGCTCATCCAACGACAATGCATGATGGCTTCGCTTCGGACGCATGTCTCCGAAATAGCACACACAGAAACAGGGCAGAACAAGATTGGGCCGAGCCGACGAAACCAACCATGTTTGCGCGGCTCGGCTGGGCAGCGAAACACAGCGCAGCGGAAAACACACTAAGATCTATCTGTCGCGCATGTCCGCTCGCCACTGATTACGAATCTAAGGACTTTCAGTTGGATGCCTCCCGGTTCCTCCATGCCCCAGATTGCGCTCCTGGACCGTTCCTGAGGAGATGGTAACTCTGGCCCATATTTTGAGATTAGATTTGCATTCTTGCAAAACCCTGGCTCGGATAGCAAATCAAGGGCTGCTAACCCCTTGTTTCTGCGAGAACCCCCCCAATCAATGTCATTGGCTGCGATCCAGCAGGACCCAGCAAGGGGAACTGCATCTGTGCGACCCGGGATCCTGCACACCGAAAAATTGGTCCTTTCCAACCAAGGTGTGACGGGGGACGGGATATGTCGGTTTGGCTCCCGACGTGCAGATAACGCATCTGCAGCCCTTGGCCCTTAACCATTCGTAGCCCATAGCGATCCTGGAATCTGGATGTTTTCCCGCTACGACAACACAACAACAAACGAGGCGGTCACCGGCGAGGCGGCCCTGGCTTGTTGTACCACGCCACCGGAACCACAGTGATGGGCTCGCTGGGCATAAACGCGTTTTGTTCCAGAGCGGCCTGGACGAGGGATGACTCTTACCATACACCGCGGGACTGAACTACAAGCTGGAAACCGGACCGTGTAGGGGCTCTCACCCGTCACCGACACGTGCAAATGCAGGCGCAACGCTCCATCGTGCTGCATGCATCGTGACGGTATTGGACGCGGGCGCTGCACCCTCAGCAACCAGCGCGATGAGCGTATGCCGCCACACCCCTGTCAGCAGAATTCTGTATTGGTTTGTCCCAATCCTGCTGCCGACGACATGCAGCCTCCGTTGGGACCATGCCCTAACATCCCAAACACGCCCCCTATGGCGTCTCTTGGGCCTTCTGATGGCTCTTCTCCCATGGAAAATCCCACGGCGCCCATATTTTGTGGGAAAAAGCAAGTCGTCATGATTTGGTCGCCCGCCTTCCGATCCCTGCCCGCGTCAGTAGCTCGCGCTACCGGCCGTCGCATCTCCCGAGCCGCCTCGAACTTGAGGGAGCGAGCCCGCGGCGCCGTCCGCATGCCTCGCGCCTTGCTTTTTTTGGTGTCTCTCTCCCGGCCTGCATCTGCACGATTGTTGCCGTCTTCTCTCCTATATGTGCGAGAACACTGTGTGGGTGTCCGTCAGTTGACGCCTCTAGACGCCGTGGGCCGCCTGCTCTGCAGCACAACTGCACAAGGCACAGGAAATAGGTGGCAGAGAAGAAATCGGCCCCGGGAATCAGGGCCACGACGTGGAAACATGCATACGTCGTCGCTGTGCTGTGCTGCGGGCTGTCCTTATTCGGGAGTTTTGACTTACACGTCGCGCATCATGTATCAGGGCTGACAAAACACAAACTCCCCCTCCATCCCCCCCCTTCCTGTAAGCCGTTTCCTGTGCGCTTCGGATGCAACGCCTTCCCATAGTGGAGGACAGGGCCGATATCAAAAAGACCCCGCGATGGCGGATTTCATCATCAGTGCGTAGCCGAGCAACGCCAGCTTTGCGAAAGAGTCGGTGAGCGCTGTTGAGTTGTCTTGTTGGGTAGGTCGATAGAGGGGCACTTGGAAAGGCGGTCGTGAAGGCCCTATTTTTGGAGGGGTAACTAGGGAGGGCGCATTGTGTGGTTTCGATATTTCGGTGAGGGCGGCGAATGGAGACTGGCTGTTGGGTTAGGGTAGACAACGTTGGCAACCAGGCCAGGCCAGTCAAGGGTATGAGTAGACGAGGGGAAGGTTTGGTGGAACCGCGTTCCAGGCCGCTTCGACGGCCGCCTGTTTCTCCCAGGGTGTGGTGTATGGAGAAGTCTCGATGTTGGTACACACCACACCTCAGACCTTGGTGGCTGCCTCTACTCTGTCTGGATCTCGTCACCTTGCTTTACATGCGCGGAGCGACGTGGACATACAGACTACTGGGCTGTGTGTGTGTGAGTGGGTGCCAATCGGCAGCTAGGATGGGGTGCAGGGCGGGCCCGATTCGACGGGGCGGGCGGATTGTTTGGACATCAATACAGCAAACGCGAGGGTTCGTTGGGAGAGCATACATATCGGTGCAGATACTCGTTGACAACAGGGCCTGGAGAGAAGATGGGTGCTTATTATGAGTCACATCGCCCGTCGATGCCGGGAGGGTCCTTTTTTCTTCTCTTTCGCTCCCGTTCCCTCGGCGCAAGGCCGCGGTGATGCCATAGACCCATGTTCTCGGACAATGGGCGACGACGAGGCGATCCAACCCGACCGGCGAGGCAGGGCTTGTTTGATGAGCCTCGGGCTAATGGGATTCCGCAACGCAGATTGTTCGTCGTCAAAAAGAAAACAATGAAAATTTTTGTGTTCCAAACGCTCGACCAGGTGTGCCGGCCGGGGTGTCTGCCCAGGGCTGTCCAGGGGATTGATTGATTGCTGGGACGGGAATTGTGATGGAATGAGCCATAACAAGCCAACAAAACAGGCCCCGGCCGGAGACGGTCGGCCGGAGATGGTCGGCCGGGTCCTTTTCATATCAAGGATAGTATTGGGAGGGCGTGCAGGGAGTGAAGCACAAAAAGACGGGAAGCCCTGTGGCTTTGTCCCTCTCATCTAGTCTTAGAAATAATAAAAAAACTGGACGCCAAAGCCCGGTCAACCCTGCGGCGCGCAACCCAACTCAAACCCAACCAGCAGGCGAGACGAGACACGCCCTGTCCGCGACCAGGGACACAACTCTGGTTCACAAATTTTTATTTTTTCATCGCTGCAGGGCCTGATAGGACTCGTTAGGAGCTGTCAGGACCGCCCGCCAATGGCCCAGCCAATGCGCGGCGGTTGGAGGCAGCGAGATGTTGGTTCCACGGCCGGGTGCCTTGTCTGCCAGCCCAGGCGAGACGGCCACAGCGGCCACGACGGAGCGAATGGCTGCAGTGGGCGGCTGTGTGACGCATGCCAGCAGGGAGGCGCGATTGCAAGGGCGAGCAGGACTGCGTCCTTGTTGCTGGTCGTTCTTATTATTAGTGTGCGAAACATGGTGCCCAGCAGAATATTGCGTCGTCAAGTTGGGCTGCGATTATCATTACCGGGTCCCAACGGGGGACAGGGGTGAGGGGTGTGCGCCTCCGTGCGCCTACTGTGTGTGTGAGAGGGTGTCGCTCCGTAGTTCCCCATCGACCCATAGTCGTGGCCTTAATCTCGGGCCCAGCGACAGAGAGCAAGGTGAGGGAGCCCAGACCGAGCGTCTGAGTCTCGGCCGGGGGACTGTGCACGTACTGTACGGAGACTGCCTGGACGTCTCGGGGTGATGCCTGCGCCGCAGGTTGAGCCCGTCCGTGTCCGTCTGAGAATAGGAGCGACGGATGGGATAGACACGAATAAATGGTGCGCTGCCGCGCTGATGCGTTGCGTAGGTTTGCGATGCCTGCGTATGGCAGCCTGGTCGCCCTCATGGCTTGCTGGCTGGTTGAGAGTCACCCATCACCCACTCGGCTCCCGATAATTACGGATCCCAAGAAAATCACCTAGATTGCTCATTGCAGCCGGGCCAGACAAGGCTGGCACCCAGGATCCATGGCCCACGAGTGGTGGGCTCGCCGGACGACGGTCCGTTGCCCGCGCATCCACTGGACAGGCCGTCGTCCAGTACTCCCCGCGTCCGGCCAAGTCCCGCCGCTGGATCGCTGGGCCGCTGTCATTGCGGTGCATTAGGGCCTGGAGCCGCTGGGAAAGGCCGCTAAACCTCAGTGACCGTCTTCTGGGACGCTGGCACGCGAGTTGGCGCATGGGGGGGTGATCCCTGAATGGAGGCAAGGGGCCCCCCTGGACGATTCTCAGATGGTCCTCAGGTTGCGGCTGACAGGTATCCGCGAGCTCCATCTCCGGCTCCAGGATTTTTCTCCAGCTGTTCCCTCCCCAGTCCCGGTCCGAATCCGTGGCATCCAGGGCTTATTCAGGGCATAACCATGGCACATCTCCATGGATGTGTCGGTGAGGCCCTAGCTGCCCCTGTATCCGGGGCGCAGGTAACCCTCGCTTCGCACATCCCCATAGTCCATTTGAAATTCGCGGGTAATGACACCTATGACCCGGGTAATGAGTGGTCCGGGATCATGGGTCAGCCAAAGTGTCGACTTGACAGCACTCAACAAAACCCGTAGGATGCCTCTACAGGTGCAAGTGAACGGAGTGCGTCGGGATCCATCCTCGGATTGTGGGATCAAGGCGAATACGATGCAGCATGCCGGCGGTTCGTCATAGTCAAGTTGCTAAAGGGTAGAAAATGATGGCGCGCACGAAGCACGGCGCTCTATTGTGCTCCATGTCTCTTCGCTTGTGTATTAGCGTGGTGGGTTGGGAGGGTTGGCTGGTATCTTCAGAGATCTGGACATGGGCGAAGGCCGCAGTAAAGAATGTTTTTAACAATGTGCCAGATCTGAGACGACGCAACGCAGGGCGGACAGATGGCCACGGCATGGGAATCCAAGATGGGCCGAGACGGTGAGCCGGTGAGACACCGCCTCGCATTCCTAGATTTCGGGCCCCGAGCGTCCATGACATTGCGTCCAATCAGGTCGGGATGCCTAGGGAAGTGCGCTGCGAGGAGCCCGGATCTGGTGTCTGACTCCCAGGTCTGGGGTGGCCAATGGAAATGTAAACAGGGCCGGGGGGGCAAGGCCGAGGCCAATCTTGGCTGAGTTAAGAATGGTGCTCCACTGAACGAAAGGCGGTGTTTTTTGCGACGGATCAACCGTGATGGAGCCTCACTTTGAGTGCCGTCAGGGTGGGCTTGGTGTGGACGTATGCACGGCGGAAGCTGGCTGGACCTGGACCTGGTGAAAAAAGATTCTTTGGACGAACTAGTGCCGTCCCAGCAAGTCGCGATGCGGAACTGAATTGGCGGGGTGGGTGGAATCGGTGGATGGCACTTCATGGCCCTGGGAGAAAGGGCCGGGACGGCGACGCGGCGCCGGGCTACGGGTCGGAGGACGCTTGTCCGCGTCAGGATGAAGCCGTCGTATCGCGCACCCGCTGGAAACGACCCCATTCGCGAGCCGTCTCTCCGGTGCAGGGTTGCTCATGCACCAGACGACGGAGTCCCGAGGATACGCACCCGATGCACGATGTCTCCATCTCGCGCTTCCCCGCTGTGCGGAGAAGTCAGTCTAGGCCAATCTGGTTTGCCCTTCCGCCGTCTGCAGTCGTTGCATCCGCGTCCGCACCCGCACCCACGAGGATTGGATCACGTCTTCGCTCCAAACTCAAACTCCAACCATGAGGAAGTTTCTGGCGCCGTGGTCACTAATGCAGGGGTGGGGTTTCCCGCTCCCCGGTGCTGGTGCTGGTGCTGGTGCTGGCGTTGGTGTCGGTGCTTCTTCGCATCGACCAGACGCTCGCCTCATCCATCATGTCACACTTGTCATCATCGCTGGTAACGAAGGGCATGGTTGTGACAGCCAGGGTTGTTGTCGTGCATGGTGGCCGCGTCTTGTTCTTCCGCGTTTGGATCCTGTATTCGTGCCATGCTGGTAAGAAACTTGATGGAGCGAGAAAAAACTCGGAACCGGCAGCGCCGGGGAACAAAGTCCGCTCCGAGGCGCACAACTTCAGCCTAGAAAATCCGCAACCTCCAATCGGTGGATAAATGGCAGACTGCTGGCCGGAAAACTCCCAATCAAAATGGATTGCACCACGCATGTGATGGCGAACACCTCCTCGATGGGGATGAACTTGGTTCTGGTGGGTGTGCTAAGTTGATTGATGGCGCCTATCACAGCGTGTCACACTTGCATAGGTAGACGCTCTATGGGGAAGGCGATAAAACTTGGCCAAGATCGGATTGATGATGTATGCCCACGCACGCGCGTGTTACTGTGCGTGAGTGACAAGTGAGCGTGTGATATTCCGGGTGCAGTGGCAGAGCAATGGGGGCGCTTGATAAAGGCGTCAGCCTTCCCCCACGTTTACTTTATTTCTTTACTTGCATCTGGTTCGTCATCGCCAACATCATCAGCTTCGTGGCCGTGAATGCAGTCACGACAATCAGTCAACCATCCGACCATCCGCGACTCCGCAGCCGCACGCTGGTTGCCTGCCGCTGCGGCCTTGCCGGACGACTATAAAGTCAAACGCTCAGCCAGATACGTATACGAGAGTCAATACATCGCCGCTTACACGCGATCTTCCATTCCAGCCCTCGCCATTCGCCATTCGCCTCAGGCTGTCAGAGGCCCGTTGACGACTGGCTTCTTTTTCGCGGCGCAACTTCGAAAGCGACCGCGACCGGCCCCGAGTCCGGGCTTCGTGTTGGAGCGACCGTCGTCGTTAGCCTCGTGTCGCACCTACGTCTAGCACTCCGTGTTTACATGGCCTCTTTTTAAGAGCCTGCAGCCTCCATTCATCTTCGAAGGCTATCCTTGCCGCCCCGTTGCGTCAGCTCGTATTTCTCCGTGCACCGTTGCTTTCTATCCCGGGTGTTAGAGCAAGGCTACAGAATTCGAACAGCCTGGCTCTTTCTTATCCATGCCCGTCGAGACACTACGCCAGGGCCAGGGGGTGCGCCAACCGCTCAACCGGGCACCGTCTGAATCACACCGAGCCGCTTCGTCGTCCGCAGTGACCCCCTGTCGTGTCTTGCCGCCGGCGCGCGCCTAGAAGCCCAAGGAGAAGGAAAATTTTTCACCGGAACGGTTTCGCGGGCATCCGGGACGGCGGACGATAGGAATCCATCCCAGGCCATCATCTCGCTTACTCCCCACCGGTAAATTTGACTGGCACTCTGGTGGAGAGGGAACAGAAGCCTTAGACCCGCTCTAAGGTGACCCTTTCGGAGGCGTTGCCAGGCCTTTTGCTAGGCATCTTTCCATCAGTTCTCACCCTGTGCAGGCCAAGCCTACTCTGCCCGAGGGAGCGGGAAGTTGGAAAAAGCAAAGCATCTATTGAAATTTTTTCTCTGGCTGAATTTTGTGGCTTCACCGTCCTGCCGTTCCTCCACCCTTGCGCCTGGTGGCTGGGATAGTTTTTCTCTGAGACGAAGCGAGAAAGAGAAAAGAAACGAGAGGGAACGAGTAATTGCCATTGTGTGCGATTGTGCGAGTGTGTGCGTCGTCTGTGAGCTCAGAGCACAGAGCGCAGAGTACACATTCCCGGGCTACGCACACGCCCAGTCCAATCTCAGCTGAAGGGAAAGTCGGATCCGCCACACAGCAGCCTTGCCCTGTAATCGCAGTCGACCACTGAGCAGGCCGGCGACAGGTACTGTTGGGCGCTGCCATCTGGCAAGCCATTGTTGGCGGGCTCTCCTTTTTTCCTTTTCTGCCAGGGGACTCCTTTCGCGAGCACACAATCCGTGCCATCTAAGCCCCCCTTTTCCCTCCGACACGTCAATCAGCGCCGGAGTTGGCTGAGTCTCATCAAAAGGATTGAGTCATCGGCTGAAATCTGAAATCTGCGAGTTGGAGTCAGCAGCCAGTGGAAGCGGCCAGACTCGCGCCCAACAAGAGGATTGGACACTTGGCTGTCGAGTGGGATTGGGAAGCCAGCCAAAGAAATCACACCCAAAAAAAAAAAAAATTGGTAGCGGAGCGCCGCAGCACCGCACAGCGCATCACAGCGACAGCACAGCGCATTGCAGTTGCAGTGCCCCCCAGTGCCGCAGCGTGCAGCGGAAGGTGCGTCACCGTCGTCATCCAGCAGGGCGAAGACAACTTGGTGGACGAGGAGACAGTGCGGCGCGAAAGTGAGCCACACCGTGGACCTGCGCCCCCCGAATCTTCTACGGAAGTGACTAAGCCCTACTAATCGCACCCCCGAAGAGTCATCTTTGGCGGGGTACGTACCGTTTTGGCGGGAAGAAGGAACAGTCACTGGCTGTTCACTGGCTGTTCACTGCCTGCCTGGCCTGCTGCTTCTCTCTCAGGCGCCAAGAACCTAGAGGGCAGGAGCAAGTTCGAGCACCCCTTCCCCTTTACCCCTACCCCCTGGCACACAGGTTACCCATGCAACGCAGGTATCCCTGCACCTGCCCTTGACCCCTGTCCATGCCGGCCGTCGCCCTCTCCCCTCCTACCCACATATTTTCCACCCTCCTTTCACACCCACCCCTGGGCGAGCCCGACCGTGCCCACACACAATCTGCCCGGCCGCTGGAATAATATATAGCTTCCTCACACGCCCGTTCCAACCTCCTCTCCTCCTCCTCTTCCAGCATCTTGGCGCTTGCCAATCACAAATTTTTACCACAACAAATAGCAGTTTCGCCAGCACACCGGTGCCGACGTCATCACTCTTTTCAACAACATCTTCAGCTGGGGCTTAGTCAAGCGTCCAGCATCTTCTCGTCATCACGACCACGTTCCACGGGACCTGGCCTCGACAACCTCCAAGGAGGAAAGATATAACACAGATCGGTCATGTTCGCCGCAGCAAGACACTTCTCTAACCCTTTCCCTTCCGACTACATACCGAGGTGACGGGCTTAATCCGATCACCTCCTCCCGGGCGCCACTTCCCAGCGCGTCCTGAAAACAATTGACTGCGCACTCAAGAACCAGTTTTTGACCGCAGCGTTCGACGAACACTCGCCCCACCCTCTACAATACAAAACACCACAAAGAAAACCACAAAAATAAACCGACATACGGGGCTCCCTACCAACAACTACCGAAGTCTGGAGGAGAGCGGTTGTTTTCACTTCATTGACACGGGTGTCAGTTGGGCATCGCAAGAGCACAGGATCATGAGTTACCCTTCACCACGAACTCCTGGATCGACTCCGATCCACGACTACGACAGCGTCTACGCGAGGATGTCGTCAGCCACTCCCACCCCATCGCCCCGGCCCACCTGGGCCGAGTCGAGCACTCCACGTCGCCCCGCAACCCGCGCGGCCCATGGACGCTTCAACAGCTACTCTCAGACGGGCGACTTCAGCCCAAGGCCTCCCAAGGATTCCCCCCGCTACAACAGCAACGGGCAGTATAGCACGGCAGATGTGAGTCCCAAATATTTTTCGTCTCGCAGGCCTTCCGGGTCCTCTCCGCGCTCTAAGCGCGATCGCCGCTCCTCGTTTACCTATGTCCGGGCTTCCACCCCTTATGGAGAATCCGACGAGGACGAGATCATCGAGGCTTTGGGTCACACCTACGTGCTTCCTGCACAGACCCGGTCCAAGCACCATCACCACGAGCGCAGATCCTCGCTCTACACTCGAGACTTTGATGGGGGATGGTACACTAATTTCGACGCCTACCTGCAGGGTGCCCAGACCGCCGCCTTTTACGACGAGTTCTACGCCCGAGAGCAGCAGCCAGTGCACCAAACGCCTCAGCCGCCCCCCCACCACGCTTTTCCCACAGCCGCCGCTCCTCTACCGCCGTCCCTCCTCCCCGGCCTCAGACCGTCCGACCCGTCAGCACGCAGCGCGCCAAGCCTCCTCCCTCCCCACCCAAGGCCACCGATGCCGATGCCCGGAAGCACCGGATTCCTCCTGGCTACTCACTCAAGAACTGGGATCCCACCGAGGAGCCCATTCTGCTTCTAGGTAGTGTGTTCGATGCCAATAGCCTTGGCAAGTGGATCTACGACTGGACCGTATACTACCAAGGGCCTGCCACACCCATCTCTGACATGGCCGGAGAGCTTTGGCTCCTACTCATCCAACTGGCCGGCAAAGTGAAGCGAGCTGACGAGATCGTTGGACGAGTGCGCAGCGCAGAGAACCGTGACCTTGTTGAGGAGTTCATCGAGGGCGGCGAGCGTCTCACTGAGAAGCTCAGGACCCTTCTCAAGTCATGCGAGGCTCCTATGCTTAAGGCTGCTAAGAGGAAGCAGTCTGGACTCGGCAAGAATGCCGGAGTCGAATTCGTCGAGACTCTCTTTGGCCGAGACCGAGAGTTGGCCAAGACGGAGAAGTTCATGACCAACGTCCGCCTCTTTAACCTCCGGTTCGACGCCAACTGCGAGGAGATTCTCCGGAACCCGACCAAATAAACGGACTGCCCATGGATCTACCTGGACTTGATTCTGTTTTTTTCCTTGTTCTCTCTACATACCCGAGGATCCTTTGACCCGGCCAGCAGAAGAACCCATACCCACTGGATTGGAACGGCCCACAGAGACTGTACACTACCTCATTTTCCCGGATCTCCTTTCGGATTACCTCGCCATATGGATTTCCTTATCTTTAACGTCACTACACCCCTGGAGAGAGCGGTTACTTGTGTCCCACGACCAAGAACCAAGGGGCGACCTGTACTACCAGCAATGCACACGCGCGCGCGGAGGAGGGGGCATCGACCAAAGGGCTTTTTCCTATCTTAAGATACCCACACTGTTTTTCCGTTTGGAAGGTCGCGAGCGGTTGGAAAGTGAAGCAACGACGGAGGACGATGAACACAGTGGATGCGATAGAGTTGGATGATGGATGGATATCGTGATTTCTTTTTATATTCTTTTTTGGATAGGTCTTTGATTTTGGCACAGCGCCTGGGATATTAAAAGTGATTGGCACTTAGATCGGTGGAACACAACATTACTACGCGGTAATATGGATTATTGGAGGTCTTGTCTTTTACTTACACTTGGAACCTCACGTTTAGCTTAGGATTATTTGGAACGTGCGATTACGCATGAGGAGGAGTTAGGGTTCCTTTTTTAGGCCGTTAGCTATACCACTCAGAGAGGTTGTTTGTTCTCGAATTGAAATTTAGATATTAGCAAGATTATATGACCCATCATCTGTGATTGCCTGGTGACTTGATTGTACAGTTAGTTGACTACCCTGGTAGTCGACTCTCGAACCCATTATGAATATTCCAACATGACGGCGTCTCGATTCGCCAATTGGAAGCCCCAGCCGGGCCCTAATCCACGCCCCTCTCGTTCCCGTCCGGAGGGGTTGGTATTGGGCGGATCTAGTGAGGCGCATCTTGAACGTGGGCTAGGGGACGATCGCCTGTGAGGATGAGGTCATGGACGGGCACCCCTGAAGAGGCGCGTCATGCATGAGAGAGGGGCGGCTGGTGTTCGGCCACGAGTGCGGATAGGCTAGGGCGAGGAACAATGCAAGATTAATGAGCATGAAACTGAACAAATTTTCACCAGTTTGCGTGTTACAGAGACCAGGGGGTGGGGGGCCTCATTTGGGTGTGATGTAATCAATTGCGGAGAAGACTGGACGATGACGTTTGGTCGAGGATTGAGACTGGGGTCTTGAACATTGCAAATCCTGAAAGAGGGGCGCGCGCACGAACGGGTTAATGATCAACGCCGAGGTGGTAGTGATCGTCAGGGTACGGCGTCTCATTCCCCGACATTTGGACGGAATTTGTGGAGTTGGGATCCAGAGCTGTGCAGGTTGTTGAAGGGAGTTCGCTCCACTGGCGCATGTCTTTTCCGTGTTGGTGATGACGGTGGCGAAGCCGTAATGACTGGATGATTACTGAGTTGCTGGTCGGGCTGCGCTGGCGGAGGCGGGCGATG
This sequence comes from Cylindrodendrum hubeiense, assembly GCA_014621425.1. Classification (NCBI taxonomy): domain Eukaryota; kingdom Fungi; phylum Ascomycota; class Sordariomycetes; order Hypocreales; family Nectriaceae; genus Cylindrodendrum; species Cylindrodendrum hubeiense. The sequence goes on from JAANBB010000134.1 coordinate 29,259, forward strand.
CAACGAGCTGGAAGTAATCACAGTTCCATAGATTTCCGTCGGTCCTTTGTCAGCCCGTTTTCTTACCTGATTATCATCGCGCCTATTCATCGTGTTCCCCGCAGGCGCAGTCATGATCGACAAGATTGACTCTTTGGTGCATCCCAGATGATAAGCTGAGTAAAGATCTGATTGATCTTTACGCTACCTGGCCGTCCCGGACGGCCGCCATGTCTTGAAAAACCCCCAGCCACCGCTGAAGGCCGGGAGCACTCGTCCCGGTCTCGAATCTGACTTGATCTCAGTTTACGTTGCGGCGCGCCCGGGTCTTTGGTTGTTTGCTGCGTGCACACACAGCGGTGCGAGAGCCGAGACACCAAAGCGCAGCCACCAGACGCCCCGCGGCAGTTTGCTTCCCCCCTCGCCCTGCAGCTCCGCCGAGCCCCGCTCGCCGCCCGATTTGTCTCGCACTATCCAGCAGCAAGCCATCGCAGTGGCACGCATATGTACGCGCGAAACGGTAGCACAGGTGGGCTTGGCTGGGCTTGTTTCTCCTCGCGCGGGCGGAGGCCAACTTCCGCATGTCATGTGTTGCGTTAGGAGGGGCTTCGGCGATGGCTTGGTGTAAGTGCCGTGCGTGTCGACGAGGTTGGGGAGAAGCGCGGGGTGAGGGTTGCGATGCTTGCACAGATCACACTCACACTCACACTCACACACGGTGCGGCGGGCAAGTTGATAACCCTGGAGGGTGTCTGGAGTAAGCGTCTAGGTCGCCAATCATGGCCGGTCGGGGTGCGAAGCTGAGAAGCCGGCGTTCTTGACGGTTCCCACGTGCGTGAGAGTGGTTGGGGGAGTTGCGGAGTTGGGGGCGACCATGACCCGCAGGCCTAGACTGGCGGACTGCCGACGGGCACCATCTCGGTGAGCCAAGGTGAGGGACGCAGGGCAGCTAGCTACCCGTCCGCAGGGAGAAGGTGAAAAAACATGCACTAAGCTTTGACAGCATGTCAGGGGTGATTGATTGCTCGCTCGCCCCTTGCGTGGGTGAGTACGAGCTTGACGAGGTGAGTACGGGCCTGTACCCGCGCCGTCCGGGCAGAGCAGTTATTTCTCCCTGTTCGGCCCGTCCCATTGTTTGTCTTTGTGGCATACCGCCATGATCCAACACATGTGATGGGACGCTGGGCTGCTGTGTGGTACCACAAGACGCCGTAGTGTCGTGTTTCCCAGAACACCATCAGGTGCCTCATTTGCGGCGGTAAACGAGGCCTATCCCCTCTCCCTGATGTCTACACGGCGCCATGTCTGCACGCCTGCACGTCTACATGTCTACATGTCCACGATGTGATGGCGCATGGGGAAACAAAACGTATGTGTGATTTGCGCATGCGCCTCGCTGCAGTTTCTTTCTTGGCTTGTCGGTCCGGGATGACCCCCAACGTGCACTCACTCGTTGGGTTGCTCGTTGGGCGCTTAAACGCCCCGGAACGACCTGTGGCGGCGACACCCGTGATGCTGCGGACCGGCATGGGTTGCAACGTGGGCGCGCCCAATGAGGGGACGGCAAGCACGCGATTGATTGTGCATACGCTGACTCGTAAACTCGAGTGCGATGGGCACATTTGCACGCCCAAGTCCAAGTGCCGAGCCGGCGACTGCATCGTCGGCGCGTTTCAACGTTGGGCTGAGAGGGCTGGGAGGGCTGGAAGGGCTGGAAAGCATGGCACACATAAATTGTCACAGTGCCCGTGTGGGTGGCAGTTCAAAAACACCGGGGTCTTTATTTTGGGTGCTACATGCCCCCAATACCTCCACGCCCCCCCAGCCATCTCGCATCCTTCCGCTGACCGTGCAGCGTTGCCGTATTTAATTCAGGGTGCACTTCCATGTAACCCACTCGATTCGTATGCGCTTGCATGGCGTCGCATCCCCCACCCTCTCGTTATTGCCGGACCGGTTGGTCCTGGGCTCCTGGGATAACGTCAGCGGTTTGTGTGTCGCTTCAGCTCGCAGTTCGTGCGTCTGCAGCGGCCACATGCGGGTAAAACAGAGGCCGGTGGCAGGGCAAGTAAGACGCCAGTGGTCTGTGGATCGTGGGATTTCCGGCTCGTGTCTTGGTTGCAGAGCCCAGGGATATTCTTAGCACGATGCGCGACAGTGTGCTGCTCTGGCCAAGACTCGCCAGAACTGTGCGACCGGGGCGCCTGTTGTCGATGCCCTGTTGATTCCCAGTTGACTCCCTGTCGCCGACAGGAAAAAGCATCGAGCCCTGCGCGGTTGTGCCGACCGACAACCTCGGTAGGCCTAGGACATGGGTTCGCCATCACACTGACCGGTCAAAGCAGTCATGCAGCGTGTTGCAATTCTACTACCTGGTCCAGACCCATGGCCAATTCCCAACCCTTTTACGCCTTCTCGGGGGACAGGGATCCCGGCATCATCGCTTGCAGAAAAACTTTGCGTTTGCGCCGGGACACGAAATGAATCCGGGATGCAGAGTGTCACTGCCGGCATGGTCCGACCGGAACGGGTTTCCACGACCCCAGGTTTGCGCAGGGGATGCAGCGTTGATCCAAACTCATGGACTGTGCCAAGCGAACGCTGCTTGTCGCTTTAACAACAGCACCCTAAAAAGGAGGAGTCTCTTTACGGAACATCAAGAAAATAGAGAGATGAATAAATAAAGATAAAACAAGAAACTGGATATTGATATTGAGAGAATCCCTTCATGATGCACTTAGGTTGGACTAAAACTACCTGCATTACACAGTAAATGGCGACGCACTCATGATGAGAGTTGACATTCAAGCACTTTTAAACTACGCCTATAACCAGTCTGATATAGTTTAACTAAGTTGATGAATTAAATGAGATTCCAACAATTTGACATGCATCTCGTACATGAGCAACATATTGACACCATATTGACAACGTCGGCTTCTAAGCTAGATAACTACACTAAACTCTCCAACACCACCAAGGAGTTAATAGTGACAGGTTCTTGCGTGAGCCGGGACGACTGCTTCTCATCCAAGTGAATGGCGTATATGCCCTCAGCCGTTGCAGGCGCGATATCCCGCTCTATAGAGTCTCCAACATATGCAATCTCATGTGCTTGAATGGCCAATTGATCCAGCACTTTCAGGAAAAGCCCAGAGGTCTTTGAAACGCCGAAATGGTTCGTTGTTGCAAGGAAATCCACGTACTCAGATATACCAAGGTCTCTCAGCGCCCGCTCTTGGGCATCCTGTGGCCCTTCCGTGATCACTACTATCCTCCGGCCGGAGGACTTGATCGCCCTAAGTAGTGATACTGCTCCAGGCTTCAGCGTTAAATTTTGCACAAGTACACGTTCGTAAGAAGTTATAAGATCGTCGATCAGTCCTTGACCCAGCCCGAAATGATCGAGTGTGGCAGAAAAGCGGTCTCGGCGATAGTCATGAGAGGTTTTCCCGTCGACAAACGCGTTTGAGGTTCCTTGCCTGAGAGCCTCTTGATAACGGGCCTGAACCGCTTCTCGCGAGATATTGAGATGTCCTTGGGCGATTAAAGTCAGGCAGTGTGCAGTTGCTGCACAACTGGCCTTGCGGAACTCGTGCAGAGTGTCGTCGAGGTCAAAGCCGATCCATGACCTGGTATCCAGAGTGGCGCGCACTTGATCCTCGGCATTTGATGATGTTGATGGTAAAGAGGAAGGCATATTGGAGGTGTGGCGTGCAATGCTGATTCTCCTTGGTATTTGACGTGGAGATTGTTGGGAAGCCGGAGTCGTTGACCAAGAGTCATTAGTTCCATTGACGCTAAGCATAGGTGGATTGATACCTCGTCGACCCCGCATCAATCACGCAACGTCACCATTGAGGTTATATATCCTTGACCGCTTTCATTTCATGGTTGGTGCTCTATTGCCGACGTTTCAACTTGACACCATCTTTCGATAAGGTTGCTGGTCCCTGTGCATCTTAGATGCCTGGCGTGTTACGTAAGTGTCTGAATGGAACTGACGAAAGCAAAGATCCGTGCAACATGATTCTAACGGAATCTTGGATGAGAACTAACTTAGTGTAATTCGAATAGGTTGGGTTTGACCATTACTATCATTAAAGAACTTATTGACATCATTCGGGTGCTCTCGCAACGTTGCTATTATTGGCCCAAATGTAGATTTCATCTTAGTCAACTTTGCTCGAGGGCTAATTGACCATCAAATGCTTACCAGCTCGGGGTGTTTTTCTATAGCTAGGCACCATTCGTAATGGATAGTTCATTTTCTATCATGTGCGACACCTGCACTTAGATAACCCATTTTCTTCCCTGATAGAAGTTCGTTTTCGGCAGATGAAGTCGGCTTGAATCTATTACAAAGCTAGAAGGCATTTAACTTACTTAATTGAAAAGGAATCCTTCTAAATTTACGTGCTATGACGATACTGCATTTCCCTTCTGTATTAAATGGGCCGAAGCTGAACTAATGCCAATACTTTCACAACATGAAGCATCCGGACTAGTTATACTCACTTATTGAGGAGGGAAATTTGACTCCAATGTTTCCAAGAGCTCCCATATTTTAGAGGAAAGGACCGAAAGGAAAGACTCGGAGCTAGGACGAGGCCATTGTTCGTCCCGAGACCATGAGGCATTTGGAACTCAAGACATATTGGCCATATCGCCCTTGACTTTAAGATACCAGGATAACTTGTTTATCATTCCAAGAAAAATAGGAATTTTATCATTTTCCATTCAGTGACATTTATTACCATGGAGCGGAGATGAGGTTGATCAAGCTCGGGTGGTTGTGGAGATTTGCGATTTTCTCATTGACATCAGTATTGGCGGCACATATAAGTAGCACTTTCGATGCAACTAACAAAATTGGAGATGAAATAACTTAGCTACGAAGACTCTGAATCCTTTGACGTATATTTTCTAGTGGATTTTGATGAGACGCGTTCGGTTTTGTAGGGTATGATAAGGGGCTAGGCTAGGGATTTGGAAGGGAGGGGACCCCTATTGCTTTTTTGTGGGCTTCAACATTAATGGGTATAATATAGAAGTGTCTATATTTTAATTAGGATTTGTAGTAGCTTGTTGTCTGGCAGTCTTTGGATGAAGTTGAGTAATTGTCCTTCAAGCCACCATCAGCGCCATCGTGCGATGACTAAGCATGCTTCTCGCGTAGCCAAAATAATTTCCTCAAAGATGCACCCGACCGTCAACTCGTCTTTAAGGTAGCCTATGACGACAGAGACTCTTTGAGGCTAAGCACTGACTCTCACTGATAAAGGTGGATTCTGTTTATCATCGAGAAGGTATTGGTGCCTGCTTAGACTGTCTCATCGTCTCATATTGTCTCCTAACACATCCAGATCCGCTCAGCATCACCTGACCATGCACTACGTTCGGTTCCTTCGAGCTCCCAAGGTGGCGCCGGGCAGAGGCAATAGGCTTCAGATACAGCTTCTGTTTACCATCACAACAGATCTAGGAGACTCGTTCCTTTTCCCACAGAAACTCTTGGACCTGCAGGTCACTGCTTCAGCCTCCTCCTCCATAGGCACGTCAACATGGCTCCTATCAGACCCAGGACGACTCTACTGGGAACCTGGTATGCGTGTGGCGAAACCCACTCTCGACCTTCCTGTTGCCTTTGAAAGAGCTATCCAAGCAGGAGTTAGGATTCAAATTTGTGTCCGGGCATCGGAGCCATCTCAGCATGCGGACGGGGCGGCAAAGATCTTAGCAATCGCTTCGGAGAAGCCGAGATATCGCAAGGAGGCAACCAGGATGGGGGCAATTGTGCCGGCATGGATTTCACTAAATCTATCCGGTGGAGATACAGAGGTGTCTATGCGGAGGCTTCAGCTCAGTGACTCCCCAACCGGCTTCGGCTATGTCGAGGTGGAGGAGGAGATCGGCGAGAGCATCGCACGCCACGTTTGGGATGCCGGTGTGGTAGCACTTTGTGCTATTGCAGGGATCGACACAGCACCCGAGAACGAGTCCAGTAAGCATCCATGCATGGTAGCCTTGAATCAGCTCCTTGGCAGCCGCGAGGCAATCAATGTCTTGGAATTGGGCTGCGGTGTTGGGATCTTGGGTGTCGGGCTGGGAGCTGTCTACCCAAAGCTTTCTCAAGGACAGTGTACGATTCTTATGACGGATCTGGAAGAGGCGGAGGCACGGGCTCGATCCAACATCGCACGTCTCCAACCCAAGACCTTGGAGTCTGAAGAGCCGCAAGTTCGCATGCTCTACGAGAACTTGGACTGGGAGGATGGCAGGCAAGGCCGCTTCGGCAAGGAAGCGGAGTCGCGTGCATGGGATCTGGTGATGCTCAGCGACTGCACCTACAATGTCGACATGCTTCCGGCATTGGTGGAGACCCTATCCGCTATCCATTCATCCAATCTGAAGCAAGTTCTGGGCGAGCCGTTTACAACCAAAGTCTTCCTGGCTACTAAGCCACGTCATGCTTCAGAGCGAGAGTTGTTCGAGTTGATGGAGAAGGAAGGCTGGGAGACACTGCATAAACAGGTGCTACAATTGCCTGTTCTTGGCGCCGAGCCGGAGTCGGTCGAGTTTTACCTCTTTGATAAGTCTAGTTTGATCGATGAGAGCAGGTGATAGGCGCCCGCTCAGGCAAGAATGTCGGCGGTATGACTGAGGCCTGCCGGCGAGGCGACCAAGTTGATACATGCATTGAGCCTCATCATACGAGCGAGACGGCAGCCCTATCTTTTGCTCAGGATGAGGATGTCCACTCGTCCGACTAACGAGAAACCGGCCGCGTCCTCAAGGCCACTTACCCCACAGCGTGCTGGCATGGCGCATTGCGGGCAAGGTTCCTACAGCCTTACTTTGTCCTCAGAGCCTCATTTGGAAAACAAGGCAACCGCACTAAGTGGTGTATGACATGCATGGACAACGATTGGGCTTACCCCGCGTGCTGTGTAACAGCCAGCGAAGACCCAACCTGAATTTGAGAGTAACATTGAGCATAACGCGGTTGGGGGTTTGGCCAGTGGGAAGAGAAGGCGGGGTGATGGAGGGTGAATCAAGGGCGATGACAGGCTGGGGATATTAGAGGCGTGGTGTGGTTGATGAGTTGTTCTTCAAGCCGAGAACCGGGGTGGATGTGAGGCTCTAGTTACGCCGTCGGTCGGGTCATTGGGGAAGAAGCGCGAGAGCGAAGCACTTTAAAACGGCAATTGCGAAGCAGGAATTGAATTTCATCACACTCCTCTGTGCCTCATCCTCTCACAGTTGGACCATGGCGGAACCAAAGATCAAAGCCACAAATGGCAACCATGGTTCCGAAAAGACTTCCAAACAACAGTCCAAGCTATGGCAAATGCTAGCCTTGGCAAAGGAAGTGACCAAAGATGTCGACGCGATCCAGGACTACGAAAAATCAGTGGAAGGGAGGAGGGCGCTTGAGCTCGAGCTCGAGGCCAAGAATGCCGATAATCAACGGCTGCGCGAGTTGAATGAGAAAGTCTTGCGGGAGTTCACTGATCACAAAGCTCAGGCCAACGCAAAGACAGAGACGCTATTTGGTGAGTTTGAGCAAAAGTACAAGACTTATGAGTCGAACAAGGCTGCGGTGGAGACGATGGAGAAGGAGGTTGTCAAGATGAAGGAGAAGTTGGAGGCGTCGGAGACGACGCAGAAGAGCAAGACGAGCGAAGTTGGGAAGCTCAAGCAGCAGCTGAAGGCCGCCGAGACCAACGCCAAGAGCCAGACTGCCGAGATTAAAGAGATGAATGCCGAGTGCGAGATTCATCGCACGCGCATGCAGACTAGCATTGCTGAGCGAGATGCCTGCAAGACGAAGCTGAGCCTGGCGCAAAGCGATCTCGGAGAGGACATTTGGCGAGACTATGGCCCCGACGGCCTAAGGACGCTGTGAGTCTCCTCGTTTCTACTTCTGCAAACTTGGCTAATAAGCGCATAGTGGCCTCGACCTCAAGGCTTTGTCAAAGAAGTGCCACGCTTTGGTTGTTGAGTACTTTAACGACCTAGATGGAGCTGAAGTGAGCATTCCCAGCCAGACGGCCAACTCAACTTTTAGTACTGACACGCCAGCTTAGGACTCTGCAAGTGAGATCCAGGACCTCAAGGCCCGGTTCCCCAAGATTCCCCTTACAACCCTGACGACCAGGTCCGCTGCGCAGATGCGGTGTGCCGTCGCAGAAGCTGTCATTGCTGATATCATGATGACACAAATTTTTGTTCCATTTTATCTCCCAAGCGATCTCAGGGCAGCAGCCTCAACCCTGCTGGACATTTTTGGAGATGACGAGCGGCGGCGAACCGTGTACCGGTGCCAGATCCTCCGGTCCATGACAGACGTCGAGGAAGTCGCTCGCGTCCAAGAAGACATCGTGCGCAAGGCGAGCAACGAGGTGCGCAGCACACTGCACCCGCTCGTCGTGGCCTTCAAGCAGGCGGGCTTCTACAACGCCGTGCCGACGCTGTTCCGCGAGGCCCTGGCCTTGTGGGCCGAGGTGCAGCGCTCGCGGGACCTCATCACGGCCGATCTGCCGGACATGAACGAGGTGCAGCCGCCGAGCAAGTACGAGGAGTACGACCAGAACGGCGGGTCGCCGGCGCCGTCGCCGAAGGGCAGCAAGGGCGCCAAGGCGACGATCGCGGCGGTGCTGTTCCCGCAGGTGGCGACGCGCGAGGACCTCATCTTCAACGGCATGGCGCTGTGGTCCAACCAGGCCGCGCTTGCGGCGGCGGCGCAGGAGACGCCGACCAACGGGGCGGCCAACGGCGAGTCAATGAAGCAGGCGGCGGCGCGGCGGCGGTCGGTGGTCAGCCCCGAGTCGCCGTTCCGGAGCAACAGCTGGAAGGAGTGAGTGTCTTAGTTGGGTATGCGCCGACGCAGGCGGCTGTGGGGCCGGGTCTCGGGTCGGGAAGTGGTGGCACGCATCCGACGATGCAAGTATACGAACGGGGCTTGGAAAGTCAGGCCGTCATGGTGGATTGGAGATTTGGTGCTTATTTTACGCTGTCTTGATCGGTACATGGCATAATTGGTCACAGGCGACTCTAGTTTGAATCAGCATGTATGTCTCGCTTGTTCGTAGTCATTGGTGAAGGGGGGCCAGTTAGAGATAGTCAATGAAGCCACGCTCGTTATCCCAAAATCTGCCGAGGTCCACGTGCGGTAGTTGGTCTGGCAGTCAGGGCCTCACCGGTCTGGTGTCCTTGGTCGGTACAGAAGAGCGCGCGCAGCCCGGCTAGGGAGGGGATGGGCTGCGTACCAATTCAGATGCGACGCCACCCTCTTCGTTTCCGGGGAAAAGAGGCGACGGCTAGTGCGGTTTGGTGTCCCTGGGTATGGGCGAGATGATTACGACGTATTCCGTATATGGGACCTTGCACCCCACACGAAGACCCTCAATAAGACGGTCGCTCTGGGTCCCCTGGATACGAGAGTCCGTGGACGGGCGAATTTGAGTGGGTTGATGATAAATCCACGTTTTGTTTTTCTTCCGGTTCGTTATTCGGCCGACTGCAAGCATCGTCGGCCGAACAGCGGACGGATCCGAGACCCGGCGGAACCAGAGCATGTGAGACTGATGAAGGCAGTTGTGCCCATTGCCTGTCGGTGTATGGTAGGGCGATTTGCTCCGGGGGTATCGAGTAATTATCCGTGCTGGGTGTAGTGTGCAGTGTGCAGTGCGCAGTGCAGTGCAGACCGCCGGTCCGGAGAATACACAGGCATGGAAGGGCGATCTCTTTGTTATTCTCTCCATGGAGCAACGCAACTCAACTCCACTCTCCACCAACAGGTCTACATATGTGCCGCCTCCAAAGCGACCAAATCGGAGTGGTGAGCATGCCCCGGTGCTCGGCAGGTTCCGCGGGAGCATGCGGGGGGCCTCTGATTTAATGCCTCTGGTTCGATGTGTCTGGCTCGATGTGTCTCGTCTCTGTCATGTATGGGATGGTGAAAGGGTTCGGCTGACTGACTTGCTGCCGCAGCCGCCCAGCAGCAGCCGTCGCAATCGTATCTCTGCCGAGTGAGGGAGGCGCACGGGCCAGCGTGCGCCTGCACAGTCGCTGCACCGGCGTGGAACTTTTCGAAATCTTGGGACGGCGCTCCCTGCTTTGTTGCCTTGGGCTTGCGGGGGTCCGGCTGCAGGCCCTGGTCGCTAGTGCCGAATCCGACGCAGCTGTTGACGTTGCCGCAGGCGGGAGTCATGTTAATTTGTTCCATTTTTCGGAAGGGATGCGGAATGCGTAATTGGGGAGTGACTTTTCGGAACCGGCCGTGCGCGCATCTATCCTCTCGGCGTGTTTGAATGCGTTGCATTGGCGAATGCTTGTTTGCTGCGCAACTGAGTCACCGGGTTGTCTGATTCATTATGAGTCGACATTGATGGGTAATGATGGGTAATGATGGGCGATGATGGGCGATGATGGGCAATCATGGGCTGCCAAATCAGTCTAGTGTGCCTGTGTGTGTCTTCGTACCCGAAAATTCAAATCTCAAACCAGGACCGTTCCTGTCCGTGCTGGCCTCATCCACGATTAGAGATCCTACGCTGTCCACAACCATCCATCTCCGGTGCGACGTTCCGCGCGTGCTGCAACGTGCGCGCTGCGTAGTGCGTAGTGCGTGGTGCATGCGTGCTATGCGCAAGGCAATGTGCGAGGTTTACCCAAGCCAGCAAGGTCTGTCTTACCGTCTCCTCCATCTTACCGTCTCCATCTGTCAGTCTCCATCTTACAGTCTCCACACTCTGAGATTGGGCTTCCCAATAGCCTCGCCGACGGTCCTGGGTCCTCCCGTCTCATCATCACCACTGCCATGTGCGCTTCGCCCTGGTTTCAGGTTCAGCAATGCGATGGTTCCCATGGTTGATGGGTGTTGCGGATAGGGACGGTGTCACCAGAAACAACAACTCTGGCAACTCTGGCATTTTCGCACTGGGTATCGCAGCTCTGGCCACTCAGTTGCGCCGCGCTTCGTCCACCTCGACGCAACTCAACACTCATTTACTTCCATGCTCCCAGTCGCGGATCCGACAGGCCGTCTCAAGTCCCCACTTCATCTCACAATCCATGTCAGCTCCCTGTCCACATCCACATCCAGAAGCTGGAGCCCCCCAAAACCGCCCCTTCTCCCTCACACAAGCTTGGAATGTCTAACACGAAATCTCGGCTCCACACGCTGCTCCACCCACATGGCCTACTTGTACGCCAACGCCAACACACGCCCCCCAACATGACGATGGGCCTGGCAATTCCTCGCCCCGGGTATACTACGTAGTAGGTAGGTATAGGCCAGTGGCAGCTTTAAGCTCCCGCGTTGGGCACGCCCCGAGCCAATCGGTCTCGTCGACACCTCCCTCATCGTCGCCTTGGCTCGCCGGATGACTCGAAATCTCTAGGGATGCCCCACCCCCTGACAAATTTTCAGCTTCACAATTCGACGGCGGGCTCTTCGCAGACCCCGCCCACCTGCTGCTTGAGTCCCTGGTCATGTCCTGGCCATGTCCTACTCATGTTCCTTGTGCGTGCCGGATGGCAAAACCGCGGTTGCGTACTCCGTAGAGGCTGCGATCCGCGCTGGTGCCGTTGGCTCGCCCTTTGTTTGCCGGTGGAGCCCTGGCCGCACAGTAGACTCCTTTCAACCCCATCCCCATCCCCATCTCCATGCTGCGGCGGCCTTAAGCCTAAGCTCCGGCTTTGGACCGTTGATTGGTAATGCCAGATGGCAGCCACTGCACGAAAGAGGGCCCGAGAGAGCCCTGGTCTCCAGTCTATCAGTTTTTCCCCGATGGGTCAGATGGCGTGGAGCTTGATGTCTTTAAACACAGTGCCATCACCGACTCTCGTCCCGGGACTGTTTAATTCCTTGTTTGTTCTGTTCAAGACCTAGCCTGGTCAATTCGTTTCCTTGCCCTGTTCTCTCTTCTATCCCGCTACTTGTCCCTGTCTATCATTAGTCTTCCCCATCCTCAACTTGAGTCTTATTCAGTAGTCTCCATTCCCTAATCACTTCTCGCGGTGGGTGACTTTGGGCTCCCAACACAGTCTCGATCCGAGTACTGTAACCATCAACACAATCCATTGCCATTGTGTCCCCTGATTCAGTCACCATTGTATTCAATGGCTGAGAGGGCTCTCGAAAAGGCCGAGGAGGCTATTGCCTCCGGCCACCGCGCCGAGGAAATCGAACCTTCGTATCGACCTTCCCAGGACTCCAGTTCTACCGTGGATGCCCCCGGCCATGGTCGACGCGGATCAACTGCCCGCCAGGGTGGTGTCTCGATTGAGCAGGCTGAGGCCGAGTTCGCCGAGCTCCAGAGGGAGTTTACTGGTGCTTCTCGAGCCAGTCGTCAGAAGAGCCGAAAGAGCATGGACCCTGAAAAGGACGGTGCTGCTGATGGTTCTGACGAAGCTTCGCTCTTCGATCTCGAGGCCGCTCTGCGAGGAAACTTGGATGCTGAGCGAGAGGCTGGAATCCGCTCCAAGCATATCGGTGCATACTGGGACGGCTTGACAGTCAGGGGTATCGGCGGTATGACCAACTATGTCCAAACCTTCCCTGATGCTTTCGTTGGCTTTTTCGATGTCATCACCCCCGTCCTTGGCCTTCTCGGTCTCGGCCCCAAGCCCACCGAGGCGACTCTGCTCAACAACTTCCGCGGTGTCTGCAAGCCCGGCGAGATGGTGCTTGTTCTAGGAAAGCCCGGTTCCGGCTGCACCACCTTCCTCCGAACCATCGCTAACCAGCGGTTTGGCTACACCGGCGTCACTGGAGAGGTCCTCTACGGCCCGTGGAGCGCCAAGGAGTTCAACCAGTACCGTGGTGAGGCCGTCTACAACGCCGAGGACGACATCCACCATCCCACCCTGACTGTCGAGCAGACACTCGGCTTCGCCCTGGACACCAAGATGCCCGCCAAGCGACCTGGCGGCATGTCCAAGAACGAGTTCAAGCAGAGCGTCATCACCACCCTGCTCAAGATGTTCAACATCGAGCACACGCGCAAGACGGTTGTCGGAGATCACTTCGTCCGAGGTGTGTCTGGCGGCGAACGCAAGCGTGTCTCCATCGCCGAGGGCATGATCACCAACGCCTGCATTCTGTCCTGGGACAACAGCACCCGAGGTCTCGATGCCAGTACCGCTCTGGATTTCGCCAAGTCTCTCCGCGTCCAGACCAACCTGTACAAGACCACCACCTTTGTCTCCCTGTACCAGGCCTCCGAGAATATCTACAACCTCTTCGACAAGGTCATGGTCATCGATGAGGGCCGACAGGTCTTCTTCGGCCCTGCCCAGGGCGCCCGCGCCTACTTCGAGGGTCTTGGCTTTGCTCCCAGCCCTCGAATGACTTCTGCGGATTACTTGACTGCTTGCACTGACGAGTTCGAGCGCGAATACGTCCAGGGCCGCTCAGCCGAGAATGCCCCTCACGACGCCGACTCCCTGCTCGAAGCCTTCAAGACCTCGGCCGAGCACAAGGCTCTGGATGCGGAGATGGTCGAGTACAAGGCCACTCTGCAGCGCGAGCAGGAGAAGCACGACGACTTCCAGGCCGCCGTCAAGGAGAGCAAGCGCGGCTCGTCCAAGAAGTCCGTCTACCAGGTCGGCTTCCACCTGCAGGTCTGGGCCCTGATGAAGCGCCAGTTCATCCTCAAGCTCCAGGACCGCTTCAACCTCACCCTCGCCTGGCTCCGCAGCATCATCATCGCCATTGTCCTCGGTACCCTGTTCTTCAACCTCGGCAAGACCTCCGCCAGCGCCTTCAGCAAGGGTGGTCTGCTCTTCATCGCCCTCCTGTTCAACGCTTTCCAGGCCTTCTCCGAGCTTGGCGGGACCATGATGGGTCGCTCAATCGTCAACAAGCACAAAGCCTACGCGTTCCACCGACCCTCTGCCTTGTGGATTGCCCAGATCATCGTCGATCAGGCGTTCGCTGCCAGTCAGATTCTAGTCTTCTCCATCATTGTGTACTTCATGAGTGGCCTGGTCCGGGATGCGGGTGCCTTCTTCACCTTCTACCTCATGATTCTCTCTGGAAACATCGCCATGACCCTTTTCTTCCGAATTATTGGATGTATTAGCCCCGATTTCGACTACGCCATCAAGTTTGCTGTCGTCGTCATCACCCTCTTCGTCACCACCTCCGGCTATCTGATCCAGTACCAGTCTGAGAAGGTCTGGCTGCGTTGGATCTACTGGGTCAATGTGCTTGGTCTGGCCTTCAGCGCGCTGATGCAGAACGAGTTCAGCCGCATCGACATGACTTGCACTGCTGATTCGCTGATTCCCTCCGGTCCTGGATACGACGACATCAACCACCAGGTTTGCACTCTTGCTGGCTCGACCGGCGGTACCACCTTCATCAAGGGCTCCGATTACATTTCCGAGGGCTTCTCGTACTTCCCCGGCGACCTCTGGCGTAACTGGGGCATCATCATGGCCCTCATCATCTTCTTCCTGATTCTCAACGTCGTCCTGGGCGAGCTCCTCAAGTTCGGAATGGGCGGTAACTCTGCCAAAATCTTTTCTAGGCCCAACAAGGAGAGGAATGCCCTCAACGAGGCGCTCACTGCGAAGCGAGAGTCCAGGCGCAAGGATAGATCCAACGAGTCTGGCTCCGATCTTAAGATTGAGTCCGAGGCCATTCTCACTTGGGAGGACCTTAACTACGATGTCCCTGTCCCCGGTGGCACTCGTCGTCTTCTGACCGACGTCTTTGGATATGTCCGTCCCGGTGAGCTGACCGCTCTGATGGGTGCCTCTGGTGCCGGAAAGACCACCCTCCTTGATGTCCTCGCCGCTCGAAAGAACATTGGTGTCATTCACGGTGATATTCTCGTCGACAGCGCCAAGCCCGGTAAGCAGTTCCAGCGATCTACCTCCTACGCCGAGCAGCTTGATCTGCACGAGCCCACCCAGACCGTCCGCGAGGCTCTCCGATTTTCCGCCGAACTGCGCCAACCCTTCCACGTCCCCATGTCCGAACGCTACACCTACGTCGAGGAGATCATTTCTCTTCTTGAGATGGAGGGATTCGCAGATGCCATCATCGGCAGCCCTGAATTTGGTCTCTCTGTTGAGCAGCGCAAGCGTGTCACGATTGGTGTCGAGTTGGCTGCCAAGCCCGAGCTGCTGTTGTTCTTGGATGAGCCCACCTCCGGCCTCGACAGCCAGAGCGCCTTCAACATTGTTCGATTCCTGAAGAAGCTGGCTGCTTCCGGCCAGGCTATTCTCTGCACTATTCACCAGCCTAACGCTGCTCTCTTCGAGAACTTCGATCGCCTTCTCCTTCTCCAGCGTGGTGGCCGCACCGTCTACTTCGGTGACATCGGCAAGGATGCCGCCGTCCTACGAGATTATCTTGCACGACACGGCGCCGAGGCTCCTCCTACTGAGAACGTTGCTGAATACATGCTTGAGGCCATTGGTGCTGGTAGTGCTCCTCGCGTTGGTGATAAAGACTGGGCGGATATCTGGAACGAGAGCCCCGAGTTGGCCGCCACCAAGGCTTCCATCACGCAGATGAAGGCGGAGAGGAAGGCAGCAGGTGCTAACACGACGGCTGAACTGGAGAAGGAGTACGCCTCTCCTTTCAGTCATCAGATCAAGGTTGTGGCCAGACGCATGTTCCGATCCTTCTGGCGCTCTCCCAACTACCTCTTCACCCGAGTCTTCGCCCACGTCGTTGTCGCCCTCATCACTGGTCTCACTTACCTCAACCTCGACGATTCCCGAGCTTCTCTCCAGTACAAGGTCTTCGTCATCTTCCAGGTTACTGTGCTTCCGGCTCTGATCATCACTCAAGTCGAGGTCATGTTCCACATCAAGCGAGCGCTCTTCTTCCGTGAGGCTTCATCCAAGATGTACTCGCCTTTCACGTTCGTCATCTCCATCATCTCTGCCGAGATGCCTTACTCGATTCTTTGCGCCGTCGCCTTCTTCCTCCCGCTCTACTTCATGCCCGGTTTCCAGATGGACTCTTCGCGCGCCGGTTACCAGTTCCTCATGGTTCTCATCACTGAGATTTTCGCCGTCACTCTGGGCCAGGGTCTTGCATCGATTACGCCCTCGCCCTTTATCTCCGCCCAGTTCGATCCCTTCATCATCATCAACTTTGCTCTGTTCTGCGGTGTCACCATTGCCCCTCCCCAGATGCCCGCCTTCTGGCGCGCTTGGCTCTACCAGCTCGATCCTTTCACCCGCCTTATCAGCGGCATGGTTACGACTGGGCTTCACGACTTGCCCGTTGTCTGCAAGCAAAGCGAGTACAACGTCTTCACTGCACCCGATGGCATGAACTGCGGCGAGTACATGCAGCCTTTCTTTGAGCGTGGCGGTTCGGGCTACCTGGCTAGCAACATCACGCAGAACTGCGAGTATTGCGCTTACAAGGTCGGCGACGAGTTCTATGCCGCCTTCAACTTGTCGTTCGACAACCGCTGGAGGGATCTGGGTATCTTCGCCGCCTTCGTGGGCAGCAACTTGATCATCCTTGTCCTGGCTGTAAGTTCTCAATTTCACATTTTCAGTATGCTGCTATCAGATTGCTAATTCAACTCCACAGAGCCGATTCTTGAACTTTAACCGACGTTAATATGCCTGCACTAGGCACACGACAATGGCCTTGCTTGACTGAGAAGGCCCAGTAATGACAAATAGACAAAAGTTGTGCTTCGTTGGTATTCAGGATAATACTGAAAGTTATTACTACATATTACTTAGGCACATAATCCTAAATTGATAATTCTTTTTCGTATGCTTTATGATTTCCGCCTGCAAGCAGTGACGGATTACGCGTACAATAAGAAACACCTCCTGCTCGCCGTCATCCAAGAGGTCCACTGGCTTTTAGTCGTGAAGTAAAGTAGATATAACACGACTTGATTAGACTAAGTTAAACTAAACGCTGCCAGACTCGCTACTCTCGATTGACCATAACTCACCGAACCGACTTCCTGGCGTTTCGACCAGCTCCCTGGGGCTCCCTGATTCCACCACAGCTCCCTTGTCAAGGACTACAACACGGTCGAAAAAGTCCATGACCATCTCCAACCTGTGTGATACCATTACGATAGTGTAGTTCTCAAACTCGTCACGTATAATCTCCTGCATAGCCCGATCCGTCACCTTGTCAACACTGCTACTTACCTCGTCCAACAGCAGCACACCACTGCTCTTCTCGAGGCCCACGAGTCGGTCACGGACACGACGTCGCAGGATCGCCCTTCCAAGGCTGAATAGCTGCTTCTGTCCCGCACTAAGGTCATCGGCGCTCATGCCAGCGTCGAGGCCGCCACGGTCGTCAACGAAGCTGGCAAGGCGAACGACTGCAAGGACCTCGAGGCACTCTTGCTGGGTGGCTACCTCAAATGGATCGATGTTAGCCTTGATGGTGCTACTGTCAGGGAGGAATACCGCATCCTGGGGAATGGCAATAATTCGTTTGCGGAGTGTGGCGCGGTCGATGCGGTTGAGGGGGGTGCCATCAATTTCCACGTTTTTACTGCAGGACGGGAGGGGGTCGAGGAGTCGAAGTAGCAGGAGGATAAGCGTCGACTTTCCACTCCCTGTCCTACCGCAGATGGCAACCTTTTGTCTCGGAAGAATGCTCAATGTGAGATTGCGGATGACAAGGTTGGATGGCGAGACCACAACAGGTCCCTCCTCGCTATCGGACTCGGATTCGTAAGATGCAGACACGTCATTGATATCAATACGCCCCCCTTGTGGCCACTCCTGTGGAGGCTCAAGATCCTCGTCGGGTTGATCCTCCGGCTTAACCGTCTCGGTAAACGTCCGCAAGCGGCTAACGGCACCAAGCGAGGTCTCGAGACTCGTGTAAGCTTTGATCAAGTTTGATATTGAGTCGCTAAACGTCAACAATGTCACCAGAGATGCTCCTGTCAGTCCCGTGTTGGATCTGAGTTGCGTGGCTAGTGAGATGAGGAGGACAGCGGTGCCGGTAACAATGAGCTGAAGAGTCGCTATCAACCACTGTTGGATCATGGCAAGCAAGTACGCTGGGCGCTGGGACGTATCCAAGAGCTCGTTATTGCGCTCGATGTCAAGATGCTCCCAGCCAAAGGCGCGGATGGTGGCAACACCCTTGATGGTATCAAGGAAATGAGTACTATCCCTGTATTAGCACCATACACCGGCTAGTGGGGCTTATATGGGGTATCAACTTACTATAATGGACTCTTGCATTCTAGGTCAAGAAGACGGATTTGTCGAGAAGTCCGAAGGTAGAACTTTTGCACGAAGAAAAGAATAGCAAACAGTATGGGGTAGCCGGCAGCAAGATAGGGCGACGCGGAGGCAATAACAAAAGCATTGCCGAGACTGTCCGCCAGGTCTATCGTGAAGTTTGTCATCGCCATAGGAAGTTCGCCATCCAGCAGAGTCATATCCTGCGAGAATAGATTCGTCACGATGCCGGAATCGGTCGTGGTGAAGAATCTCAGTGGCGCTGTGACGACGGTGGTGATGGCCCGCTGGTGGAGAACCGTTCCGGATGATGAGATCATGAGGATGAGCGTTGTCATGGCGTTGAAAATTAGGAACAAAACGGCCAAGACGCGAAGGAGGCCATAGATCCCGACGTAGAAACCGACTGATCTGTCAAAGGAATCCTCGGACCAAAACTTCAGCCAGATCGTAGAGAGGTTGTTGCACACTCCGAACATCAAGGCGCAGAAGACTAGAATGGAGACTGAGGCGATGCCAACACTGCGGAAGTAGTGGCTGTAAATAGACCAGTCACCCAATTGTCGTGCCTTGTCATCCAAAGCGCCCTTGATGCCATTCGAGGCCGGCCTTGGCACGACCGCAGCTCGCTGCTCTTTCGGCACCTCGGTCTGGCTCGGTGCTATTTCGTCGCCTTGCCTTACCCCGAGGCTCTGGACATACTTGTTATTCTGCTGTAAGTCCTCGAATGTACCCTGTTCAATAACCGTGCCACCAGCGTCGAGTGCAATGATATGGTCCGCGGTGGGCAAGTGCCGAATCGAATGGGTGCAGATAACGACTGTCACGTTTCGTCGACGAGTAATGCCATTCCGCCCAAAAACGCGACGGAACAGCTCAGCCTCTGTATCATTGTCAAGCCCGCTGAGCACATCATCAAAAATCATGACATCCGACTCCGAGTACAAAGCTCGGGCAACAGAGACCCGCTGCTTCTGCCCGCCGCTCAACATGATGCCATTGTTGCCAATTTTGGTATCGTGTCCATCTGGGAGGAGTGCAACATCTGTGTCCAGCATAGTCGCATCAACTATTTCGTCGTACTTTTTCTGGTCAAACTCGCAGTGCCCGATGATATTTTCCTTGAACGTCGCGTTGTAGAGAAACGGCGTCTGCTCGCAGTATCCAATCTGGGAATGCGGGAAGTACATCGTTACCGTTCCTGAGGACACAGGAACCTCTCCAAGTAGCACCTTGCAAAATGTTGACTTGCCAGATGCCACTTGCCCGACAACCAATGTGAGTTGATTGGCTGGAATCGTTACGTTGATTTGATTCAGCGTCATCTTCTCTCCGCCCCATCCAAAGTTGCCGTCCTCGATTTTGAATGCTAGAGACGTACTACTTCCTTCAACCGAACTGTCCTTCTCAGGGTCTGTCATCGAGGAGGAGGATGCATCAGCTCTTTTCCTAAAATCGATGCGTGGCTCATCTACAAGAAACTTCTGGATTCGTTGGGTGCAAGTCGCTGCTGCAAAAATGTTCGGGAGATCTTGGAAGAGGGTTATCAGGGGGGCCGTGAGAAGGATGATGTACGACAGTGACGTAAAGATCGTTTCCACTTGAAGAGTTTCCGATGTAACAGCGAATGTTATGACAGGCGAGAGACCGATCGGTGAGAATGCCAATGATGCGGCAAGAATAATCAACCACCGGAATTGGTTGCCCATCTTGATCTCGCCGACACGCAGACTCTGTATCAGCTCGGCCACGGGACCGGTGACACCCGAGATCTTGTACAACTTCATATTAGAGATAGCATTCGCAGTCAACCCGACACGATTCTGGATCTTATCCATCCACGCGCTCTGCTTCTTTCCGACAAAGGTCAATACCCATGCCAGGATAACAACACAGACAAGAATAATAACGATTGGCGACAAGAAAGCGAGGCCAAGCTGCTTTTCCAGCAACCAGCATCCGATGGCTACTTCAACCACGCCTGCCCACGTATCGTGGATAGAAGAAGTACCTCTGAGGATCCGCTCAATGTCGGTACTCATGAGCGTCACCGCGGCAGAGTCGTCCGCAGCAGTCAATTTTGTTTGCGTGGTTTTTCGGTAGACGGCAGCTGCAAGGCATCCCCGGACCATGTAGGTCGCCTTCTGGTTATAGTAGTTGTACCAGGCGGTAGAGAAAGTGATGCCAATATATATCAGGAAGGAAGCCCCGATGAGCCCATAGCCAAGCTTCTCGGTGTCAGGGCTATCGGGAGTTTGCAAGTACAGGAGTGTGGAACTGATGAAGAATGGCTGACAGAACTTGAAGCCAGTGAGTGCTATTCTAGGGGCGATCGGAGCAAGGAGGGGTCCGATCAGCGCCCGACATAGGTCTTTGACAAGGCCGAGCTTGGATTCTTTGCGATATTGGTGAATCCGAAGCTTGGTTGCAAGCTTGTCGTAAAGTGCCTGAGACGATACGCCTGCATCTAGTGGATACAGGTCGTCAACGTCTAAGACACCCCGATATCCGCGCAAGAACAGCTTATTCAGCCAGTAGTATACACCAAGGCTGAAGACACTGCTCGACTCCTCCGGGCTGTGCTCGCTAGCCGTCCAGTGGATCCATTTCGTCTTGGGGATGGCCTCAAGACACAGGATTACAACTTTAATAGCAAGTGAAGAGGTAAAGAGGCGAGCCAAGATGGTTTGGTGCCAGCTAGCTATGCTCAGCCAAGAAGTCCGGGCCTGGACAATGTCAAATATCAATGTGAGTAGAATGTAGATATTGAGCAGTGTCGATGGTCTCTGGGCTCTTGAATGCTCTAAAGAGGATAGGGCTATTGTAGATAGGGACGCAGCAAACACTAGGGCAGAGCCAGCGACTGAAAGGCTGTGTACCACGCCGGGTGCCCCCGTAATAAAGAGAGTAAGCAATGCAAGTTGAATGACAGAGTACACAGTAATTATAGCCTATTAAGTTCTGTCTGTTAGCCTCTTTCCAATTAGGTTTCAGCTTTAGGATGTCAGGCACTTACCAACTTCAGATACTGGAGGATTCGGCCTTCGACAATGCGGGGCCTCTGCGATAACACCGCTAGGCGAGTAATAGCTGCCGCAACGAACACCGCGGCCGGAATGATGGAAAGGAATATGCGCTCAAACTTTTGCGTAAAGTCAAAGTCACCGCGACATCCTTGGACGCCAGGCCCAAAGGAGCCGTCATTGATGCAGAGCGTGGAACTCATGGTGGTCAAGAGATCAGGCAACTTTTAGTTGCGGGGCACAAACACTAACGACCCTTGGAAGGAAACCTCACTCTTTATTCAGACCGGTTCATCAATATGCTATGCTCAAAGACGTCGAATGGTTGCGATAACGTAGCCCAGGGCGTCATTGAGCTTCGTTGAAGCGTCGTCACGATTCCTCACTTGATTACGCAGGCCGGTTGCTGGCTGCCTGCGTAGTTATGTAGGTTGCAGGCAGCCGCGCTTTCGACATGAAACTCGCATGACCGGGATCGACTAAACAACGTATTATTGAAGAAGAGTAATATACGGGTACATCGGGTCCCGTCCTATGAGCGATTGATCCAAGGTATCCCCTTACCAATCCCTCACAAAGCAGACCAGGTCCAAAGAGGCAGGTCATCGAGATCCATGCACGCGAGATTGCCGCACAAGAAAGCGTTGAAGGACGCTTACATCATGTGATGCGTGTCCAACCCCTTCCACCAATAGCATAGAGGCATTCAAGTGAGCTTACGTCGGTTAACGATAGTGCAGCATCCCCGACTGCGCGGTTTCCGAAGCTTCCGCCTGACTATGAGTCGATCATAGGAATCTACAAAATGCACTTTTTTCGACTAAGATAGAAATATTTCTTTCTGTAGTCTCTTAATCATGAAACCCGCATCATATGTACATTTATAACTTAACCACATGCAGGCGATTTAAAAGCATTCTTCAAAGACGTTGAGTTGTGATACTTGCAAGTGAAACTAGCTTCCCAAAACTATGACGTAGAGAAAACTAAGACCAACACGTCTTGATATGTGCTTTTCATGCCAGTGCTATCCCATCAGTCCATCAGAGACAACTATGCCGTTTGGTAGGAGTTCACTGGTGCATTGCCACTCATCCGGTCACATTTAGGGTTGACTTGAAAGAGAAGATTTTGTCTTATACCTAAGTTGAGATAAAGTCCTACCTTGAAGGTTGTTGACACTTTGAATCAGGCATTGAATCAAGACATTGGCTCCTCTAGTGACGGGACCACACAAGATACAGCCAAACACAGAAAACTTCCTTGCTAGCATTGCTAATCGTCAAGCTACCAAGTATGCCGCTAATGGGCCCCGAGGCCGTTCCGATGTAATTATTGATCATTGCAAACAGGGTACTTCCATAGTTACCAAGCGCCAGTTCCCTCTCCAACCATTGTCTATCTTGAGCCAGGTATATGCTGTCATAATTCATCATGAAATTGTAGTATCGTCACAAAAGGTCGTAGCACGACTTTTGTCGCATTTGAAAGAACCCCGAAGCCTGAAGGGGTATGTTGCCGCCATCGTGTGGTGGTATCGCGGTGCGATCCCGCTAATCTCTGAACTCGCCATGGAGATCGAGATTGTGTTGTTTTAGGCACGCCGATCCGCTCCGTTCTAGTTCAAAGGCTTCTGTGCGTAGAGGCTGTGAAACGGAAAGTAGGAGTGGAACTTTGGCAGGCCATTGACCTCTTCGCTAAGAGCCTTGCGAACATCAACAAGAAACATTTCGATTTGGAGGTTGGTCCACTTCAAGCCGTCGCGAAATGGTCGTCGAGACAAGCCAACAAGTCCCCACATGATGACGTCTCGCAAGACATGGCCACATTCCTGGAGCCGCACCTTCTTGGCCCAGGGTCCGATGGGACACTTGAGGTTGTTTTGGACCAGGCCTCGGAATCCCGCGGCAGCGAGCTCATCTTCGACAGCACGAATGCCGAGGAGGTCGGTGCCCAGGGCTGCCATGCCTTCTTGTAGATACCGCAAGAAGTCTCGGACAGCGTAAGGACCATCGCACGATTTATCGTCGCAGGCAGCAATATATTGAAACTCTTGGATCTCCACATAACCTCCAGGTTTTAGATGTCTATGCAAGGGTTAGCTGGTTGGGCCAGGCGATTGAGAAACATGCGAATAGACATACTTGTATATTCGTTCCCATAATTGGGGTCGGTCCCTGATGGAGTGAATAGTGTGGCGGATATGGATATAATCGAACTTTTCGTCAGGGTATGTCCAGCCTGCTTCGTGCTCGATGTCATCTACGACAAACAAGACGTTCTCAGGGACCCAATCGGGTTGGATTGGTGACAAGTCCATGCCGTGAAATTCACAGTTGGGGTAATCATCAGCCACTGCAGCTCGTATTAGCCTAGGCGCGAAAAACAACAAGCCACATATCGCGACAAAGCCTTGATTGGTAGGTCACAGCGCTTCCACGGGTATTTTGGGACTTGACTTACGATCGATACACCATTTTCCCGTTCCAGTGCCTATAGAAGAAAATGTCAGTCTCAGTGTAAATGAAACAAAACCCACACTTTGTCCCTCCAGATCCTTGGCTGCGTTTCGATGGTGCGTCCAAAAATGAGCAAGGCAGAGCCAGGGCAGGGGCTATGGAATGGCCGTATCTGCACCATTGATACGCCATTGGCCAAGCATCTCCGAAGCTGACTCGGATCGTGGGGGGTGTGGTGAGAACTACTTACCCAAATCGAGCACCTCCGCCCCCGTTTCAAGTCGCTCATGAATCGGTGCAAAGAATGATTCGCCGTCGCATAGGTAGACCGAGAGGTTGTGCTTCAGGTCGTCTCGGTATTGCTCAGTCTCGTCGTTGGGGAACAGGTATTTGCCGGCGTGGTAAGCGTGGTAGCGGAGGCCGCCATCGACGATGTGCTGGCGGATGCTGTCGGTCAGACTGCGGGTGTCGTCGAGCTCGTTGTTGTCGTATTCGCCGCGCTCGATGCTCTGGATCACAGCGGCTTCTTGGCCGCTGCCAACCGCAATTGCTGAGGAGGACGAGGCAGGAGAGGGCGGGCCGAAGCGATCGGTAGTGGTTTTCCCTTCTGAGGGATCGACATCGTCGGAGGGTGACATGCTGGGGAGACGGACGTGCTGGTCGTGTTGAGGTTTGTCGGAGAAAGTCGAGGACGGTTCGGGGCCAGGTGTGCGGCGCAGTATGGAGTCGGGCGGAGAGTTCATTGTGGTTCGCGGAGCTGAAGCCGTATAAACACCTCTCAGCGTGAGCCGGAAGCCTCGATCAGGAGGAAAGTCGGCAATTGGAGCCGAGAAGAATGGAAATGGAATAATCGGGGAACCAAAAGCTAGCTGAAGACGCTAGACGCTAGACGCTCGGCGGGGGGATCACAGAGGCCGGCTGGCGATGGTGCCGATCGAAGTGTCTTTCGGATTGGGGACGGATTGGCGACTGATTGGGGACGGCCAGCTGACGTCACGGTCCGAGGGTCGGCCTAAACACTGTGCAGGAGTTAGGTGCTGTCTTTTCGTGCGTGACCATGGCCGTATGTATGTCTCTGGGTGTGTCTGAGTGTGTCTGTATGTTTGCAGAGTGCAGTGTGCATGCGCGGGCGTGGGGTGATGTGATGAGAGTCTGTGCATGGGATGGATGGATGTGTCTTTGGCGCCATGTTAACTTGTCAAGCGACGACGTGAAGCTTGGTAGAAAGCCTAGGCCTAAAAAGGATGGCGATGCGATGGGGCAAAGAGCGCCTTCGCCTTGGTGGCGAGGGCAAACCGAAACTACTTGCGGCTTTCCTGGCTTTATTGTTGTGGCTTCTTGTGGCAAGGCAAAAGGAGGGGAGGAGGGGATGCGAGGATGAGAGGAAGAGAGGGGCAGCGAAGAAGGCTGAAGGAGGGCTCGTTGGTGCATCGTGCATCGTACATCGTACAAGGGCGGCTGCAAAGCGACGGAAGAGGTAGGAGGAGGAGACGACATGGAGAGCAAAAGCAATTCGGGCTTACCTGAGGATACGGATACAATTCACCCTGAGACAAAGCAAGAAGAGACGCCCGAGGAGATTTATCAGTAGATATTCAGCCTCGGGAAAAGTACCTAGAGACGCAAGTTGGTCATCAGAGAGAGGAGGGAACCTGGCAATGATTGACGCCGGTGCCAGGGCCCTAAATAACAAAATCCACGCCCGCCCGGCTCCACGCACGACACCGACACACAGACTCCACGACGCACGAGCCGAGCCAGACCCAGGGCGGGAACCATCTTGCCTTGGAGTTAGGCCTGATCCGGGTGGGCTTTTGCAGAACCGAAGCTTGGGTCCGGGGTGGATCTCGCCAAACTGGGACTGTGGGCATTCTCATATCGGCCAAGGGGGGGCGCTTATGGATCCTGGGTTTAGTTAGCTGCTTGTTGTTTCCTCGGGGTCTGCAACCCGTGCTGCTGTGTGCCTACATGTACTGCTTGCTGTGCCTACTGCTTGCTGTGCCTGGCCCTGAGTTGCAGGTCCTGTACTGTACTGTGTACTGTACGTATTGCAAGAGGGTCCCGAATCACGGGTGCCCAGATGGGCCGATGACCCCTGGCTTCGATCCAAGGATCATGTACAACAGACCTGGAGCCCTGCCGGATAGCTACTACGTTGTGGCAGATAACCACAATGTTTATCCGGGAATATGTGACAATGGGGTTTGAGGTATCAAACCGGCGCTCGAGCGTCTCCTTCTGCTCACAACGATTTATGACAAGACCAAAGATGATCGATCAACCAGGTTGTCGGGTTTTCCCAGCTGAGGCAATAAACCCATCCGCACCCACCCAACAACCACGGCCTTGGGAACACGCCCGGATCCGTTGTGTTGGTTGGGCGGCTGTGCGTTTGCGGGTATGCCACTGCCATGTACTCGGACGGTTGGCGCCTACTAAGATGGGCCTTGTTAGGCACAGTAGTGTGCGTGCTTCCCGCCCGGTGACCAGTGCGTGACCACAGTGGGCCAGACGCCTCGGTTCCGCAGTGGACGGGGACGTCGGGGAGGCACAGGGAGGGTTACAGCGCACGCTGTGGTGGAGTGGAAGGGGGCTTCAGGGGACGGTATAGGGGCCTCCCGCTGAGTGAGGTCACCGTGCGTGCTCTGCGCCTCTCCACCTGGAGGCGGCGCGAGATGCTGAAAACGAGGCTGCACGGGCGTGGTACAACTCCTCAGGACGGAGGCGACGACAGGGCAGGGTGGGCATGGAGGACACCCATTCTGAGGAAAACCACCGCGGACCACTCGTCCCTTTGCGATATCACAGTGCGGGACTCGCTCAGGCGAAGAGATTTCCCTGCCAATCCCTTCGTGCCAACTAGCCACGCAAGCGAGCCACTGGTTGAACCACGTTAACCAGTTGTGTAGCCGCCATCTCAACCACACGGAACCCGATCCATGGATCTTCGTACAGGATGCTGGCACAGATTTCACCAAAATCCGCTCTGTTTGGGTGCTTTCCGCGGGCAACGTCACACCCATCTGCATAGGCTGCATCGCGCTGGATTGCTCATCGCAACCCTGCCGGGACCAGCGCCGTGGGACGTCGAGGCACTGCCCGAAAGGCAGCGGACCCGGAAACGCGCTGTCGGGTCCCTTCTCTCGCTCGCGCTCCGTGTCGACGTCTCCCAGTTGCCGCGCTCCCTTGGTTCCTGCTCCTGGTGCCCTCGACGGCGCGAGTCTTCAACCCCAACTCGGCAGACGCTGAGCTGTTGTCCACGTAGCCCGCCTCGAGTGGGCAGACACAAACCTGTTCATCCCCCTCCGACAGCGTGCAGTAAACGGGCGCCGAAGGCCTACAGCGCGCACCGCGACACGCCCAAAAGGTCCCAGTCGTACCGGCACAAGGGAACGCCAAGCCCCCTTGCAGTGGGTTGTTTGCCTCAGAGGTGCAGCGAATATGAGGTGATGCGCTGGCAGATGGACCCGCCCACGCGGGACCAGAACGGGACGACCCTCCCCCTCCCTCCCTCCCAGGCCCCCTCCCCTGGAACCCGGAGGACAAGACGGGGATAAGAAGATGGAATACCGATGCGGCGGGTGAGGAGGGTGAACCTCGGGGACGTGGGCAACGGTTGGTTCAGCGTTACATCGCGGGTTGACTATAAGAGATAAGAGGGAACAAGGGTTGACAATACAGATGTACGTCCCGAGGCTCTATTCAAATATCAGCGGCGCGTTGGCTCTTAGACTAAAAGTCACCGCCAGAAATCGCTGCCAGAAATCACCGCAGTGCCTAGTTTCCAACACGCACTGGCTCTCCTCTTCGCCTTGCCCTTGCCCACAGCCCCGTCTCCCACATGCACATCCCGCCATGGCCGTAGTGCCGATAGTCATGACCTGACGCCGACGTAAGTGGTTCTCGGCGCCCCGCTCGTCCTGCAGACTTTTAGGTGAGACAGGTCGACACGCACCATGCGGAGGGGGGACATGCCGAGTCACGGCAAAAGTGCGTACGAAGAAATAGAAGAATCCCAGGCGGCTGGTTCGGAGAGGTGGGCGCCGCCAACTCCCAGCCGCGCCCCGGGTGGAGATCCGTTCCCGCGGCACCGGGATCGGGGGGCAGCCGAGTTCTAGGGCTTAGGCGGACAAGGCCCAAGATGGGGCACACTGGTTGGAGGTTCAGGGTAAAGCTCCTTCAAGAGCTGTTTGAAACTCGGCAGTTACAATACGGGGTTTGTACGGGATTTGCCTTCTGTCACTTTTTTCGTAACCATATCGGTTTTCCACAATAACGTCTCATGTATCTCTCTCGATGGCTTCATCATGCTGCCGCTCCATGTGATTGCCCCCGCGCATCACACGACAACTTTCGTACATAGTCCCACTCAAGGCTCTGGCTGCGCTTCAATTGCCTCTCCACTTCTTTCTCCAGTCTCGCACTCTTCATCGTGTCCTTTCAAGCCCGGGACCATGCTTCCCGGTTGCAGGGCCGTCCTCCCGTCCTCAAATCGGCAGGATTCCACCTGGGCGGTCAGGCCAAACCGGGACACGCATGAGAATGACAGCCCTTTTCATTTCCCCCGCAGAGTCACAGTAACGGTGTAAGGCAGAGCCCAACCAACCGGATCCCACAGGCGAACTCCAGCCAAGGGTTCAGCAACTGACTGCCGGTGATGAGCTGGGCTGCTTGGACCCGGCCTGGTGGGTCGCTTGGGATGGGCCCAGCACCTCTCCCGTCTTTTAGCACCGGTCATGCAGTATCGAGGTCACGTTAGCCTGGTGAGCTGGTGGTGCGCCAGGCCTCGTGCTAAAGCTGGTCCAAAATGTCGGTGATGATGATGCTAAACTGCCGGCGGTTACAGCAAAGCGGTCCAGCACCAACCATGAATACTTCGGCCTCGGGTATCTTATGAGATTTTGTCATCGATTTTCCTTTCTCCTGTCAGTCTCCACTACTTGGCCTTACAATTAATGCACACATGACTCGCCCGTAATGAATGGGCCGCCTCCCGTGTTTGTGCATTGCCGCTGGCCATATCCCTGCGCCGCATGTTTAGTTTCCCACCCCAGACTGCTATTCGTGACGCTTCTCGGCATGTTGTCACTGGTGTGGTTTTCTTTGAAGAAGAACCATCGAAGCTCTTGGGTTTCGTTTCGTCAAGTCTTTTCTTCAATGAGGACCCACGAAGCCCTGCCACTAACTGACTCACGCCTTAATTCCAGGCTCCCATCATTCGTCGTAGATATCTCCGATGCCCCGGTACCAGGATCTTCTGTCTTTCGGTCCGTTCTCAAATCCACCAAGCGTTTGTGTTGGTTCCCTCTCAATCTCTTCAAGCCACGGCCCGCACAATCGGGTTCGCCGGCTCGCCACAAAACCTCCCTTGCTTCTCTAGAGCCAAGACGCCACAGCAAACACTAAATAACCAACACCAGCCTAGCTGTCAACGGGGACTCAATTTCGAGATTCATGCGCCTGGGTGTTTTGGGGTTGACGCCACAAGAGGTGGTGGTCTAGACCATGCTGCCTCGACCAACTTCGCAAAAATAACTCCGTTTCAAGCCCGCCGCGAATGACTTGCATCTAGCGATGGACCCCAAGAGTCTAGGCCTTGGTCTCTCAGCCGCCCTTGTGCTTCAGTGCTTCAATCTACCACCCGCAGTGGCCACTACCTTACACAACCTCTCTGTCGCCGGTCTCGACTGGTCTCGTCCCTCCCAATCCCACACTGTGACTCTGCAGTTGATCTGCTGTGGTCCTTGTTGCATGACCTAGGCTCCGCGCCAAGATGGAGGCCAATATTTCCGTTGAATAGTTATCACAGTCCCTCTCCTTGTGGCTTGCATGACCTCCGTTGGTTTGCGGCACAGCAAAGCGATCGCTACCAGCGGCTTTGGCGTTACACGCGCCCATTTGCCCAGCGGTTCGGGTGCTTAAAGGTCCGACTCGATGGAGGCTCGTAGATTCGCTTGAATCTACGAATTAGGATGCCTAGGAACCAGGTCCCCTCACCCACATACGAGCAGACTGGTCTAGACCATGCAATGTCGGTGTCGAAACCACCAACCAACTGCACATTGGCCCGACAGTAGTAACCTTGAGAAATTGAACTCAGCGCAAAGTCGGAAAATGTGAACAATCAAGGCCAGTACAATTAATCGGTCTAGTTGTCAACACCTCAAGAGTCGAGCCAGGCTGCATGTTCTGTCCAATCGAGCTTAACTGATGTCGCTAATAGCCAGGATTCCCAAGTGTGAGGGGTAGCGTGTTGTATGGGTGCTATATTAACACACACTGTCCTTCTGACATGTCCACGCTCCCTAGTTAGTTGTACCAGAGCTGTAATCCCAGGATGGTGGGAGAGCTTTGGCCTGTGATTTATCATGGAACTAGCTGGTTCCCGCGGCTTCTTCCGTAGCTAGACAGGGGCGCTGGTTTGCTCTTTGGACATTCCCCACGGAGACTTATCAAATCCGTCCGAGCGTAGCTTGGCTGACCTCATTATTGCCGAGGATCGTCCAGCGTTGAAGGCACTTGGGTGCATGGTAGGGAATGTCGCTTATCAGACATTTCGAATCCACTTCGGGGCGCATGTTGCGGCAAATGGAGCATCGGCGGCTCTCGCTTCCGTATAGAAATGTCATGTCGCGTGCATATGCGAGCCTGAACCTTCAGCATGTGAAACAGAACCAGGTAGAGGTATGGGTTTTAATTAGTTATACCCAGCATGGGTGGCACGTATTTTTCGCGAGGGAATGGTGGATATCAAGGGCAGCTGTAATCAATTTTGGGTCGGCATGTCAGTTCACAATTGTGTCTCGCACTGGAATCCAAAGCTCGGATAAACAATTTTGATCCATTACTACCTAGTCTAAATCTTTGTTAACCACCTTCCAAAGGTGACATCACCAATCCATCACCAGACGTTGCGACGTATACCACTCCTGGCTGGCATGAAATGAATCGATCCACACTGTTGCTCCTGCTGGAGCTGCGTCATTCTCGAGTAAGAGCTTACAGGAGGAAGACGGCACCGGCGATGAGGGCGGCGAGGCCACCAACAACCTTCTTGGCAGAGCCAGAGACGACAACGGCGGGGGTCTCGTTGGGAACGTAGACAACCTTGCCGGGGGTGGGAACGTTGGGCTGGGGAGTAGGGCAGCCGGTGCCGGTGCAGGGGATATCCTTGGTGCAGTCATCGCCAGTGCACAACTCCTTGGTCCAGCAGTCGTCGCCAGTGCAAGACTCGTGGGAGCAGTCATCTCCGTTGCAGACGAACTTCTTGCCCTCAGTGATTCCGTGCTCCCACTTGCAGTCATCGCCGTTGCAGGTAACCTTCTGGTCGCAGTTGCCCATGCTGTAGTGGCAGTCATCGCCCTCGCAGATGACAAGCTTGTCCCAGTCATCACCAGTGCACTCCTCGGGGCAGCAGCTTCCGTCACGGCAGACAACCTGGTACTTGGTGCAGACGGGGCAGTAGTGCTCAGGGGCGCACCAATCTCCGTAGCAGATGATGGCGATGCCAGTGGGGACGACAATCAGAGTGTTGGTCAAGGTGTTGGTGACAACATCGCCATCAGCTTCAGTAACGGTGGCGGTGACAGTCTCGGTTGTGAGTCCGGCATCAGCAGTCTCGGTGACAGTAGCGGTCGACTCCTCCTCGCCGATGCTGATGTAGATGGACAGGAGAATGGAAGCATCGATGCTCTGGCGCCTGGCAAGGCGGGCGTTGGTGCGGATACCACCGCAAGAGTCAGTTGGCACACCAGGGCACTCGATGTCGCACTGGTCATCAGGGAGCTTGCCAGACTTGGCGGTGTCGAGGAAATCTCCACAGTAGCAGTTGCTAGATGGTCGGTTAGTATAATTTCGCATGACTGTTGGGACTGTACTCACGCGTCGTAGAGACCGAAGAATCGGCCCTTGCAAGTGGCACCACAGGCCTTGGGGCTGTTGTCCTCGGAGGTCGAGGCCAGGACGAAGCCGGGGAAGCCATCGTCGGAGAAGATGCAGCCGTAGTAGGCATAGCCATCCACGTCGTTGGAAGGACCGCTGGTGGGGACGCCGCCAATCTCAGTGGTGGGAGTGGTGGTGGAGTTGCTGAACTGGGCAGCGGCCAGGTTGCCCATGGCAAGCGCGACGATGGAAGTGAAAAGCATCTTGAAGGTGGTACTAGTTGAACGAGTGACTAGGAGTAAAGACTGAAGAAAGCAAGCTCTCGGAGATGTAAGCGAAGGAATCGAGGCTGTTGTTGTTGTTGTGAGTGGTGAGGAAAGAAATTGTTGATTTGAAGGATCCAAGGTCTTCTTTTATACATCATGAGCTCTCCCTTTGCCGTTTCTCCCCACACAACAGTTAGTAGGGCTCCCTCGGCCCAGCCGGTAGTTCCAAGCCCTCGACGAATGCACTGAGCACCGCTATCGAAAGCCAACATGCTGGACGCCGAGGAAGGTTGAGACACTGCCACCCTCGTGTCGACGGCCAAGAATGCATCCTGCCTGGTGTTGGTCCATTCGCCCCTAGCATGTCTCACCGCACAATCTGAGCGGCCTCTCACCTCGGGCGCCTTGAGGAATTCCCCCTCGTACAGGACTCGACAGCGCTTCGTTCGTTAAGATTGCGCTGAATTCCAGAAAGGCAGTTCCCAGCCCCGTAGGGAGTCGATACGATGCAGGGCAAAGCTGGGCCAGGAGTCGGAGCCTCTCCGAGCCCGTCGGGAACGAGGAGCCGGTTCACTGAGACTTCTTGGTGCAGCCCAGTCATCGAGTTCGGAGCATCCCTCCGCATTAGCTTTTACCCACTTAGTCAAAATGACCCTGCTCAATGTCAGATTCTTGTCATGCCCAGAGCGATCTAATCGGCCCATCGCCCAGCCGGCACATCGGCCCATCCAAAAGGCTGAGGCTCTGGTGGAGTTACTCCTGGCAGCTTCTTCGGCATCCCTCAACACAATTTAGCAGTCTTAGATAAAAACAGCTCCACGCAGGTCCAGGGTTAGCTTAGACTGCGGTTCCTATGAGCGGTATGTGCCCTCGGCGCATGCTTGCAAAGATAGCCCACAGAGGGGGCTCCTGACATGTGTAACCGCCATCCAACGCATGAGTACCGCGTTCCCTTACATATGCACTAGCTAGCATCCACTTGGATGACTTCATGTCAGTTTATGCCAGTATATGTTCAGTCCCGGCTTAACCAGGACTTCCCAGTGTGTAGAACTCTCATCAACATTCAAGATCACAGTATCTGTATTGTCTACACTCCTTTTCGGAAAATGAGACCAGTTACCGCGCCCACGAGGTAGCATGCAGACAAACTGGGCAGATCCAGAAAATAGACGTCATGATCTGCCACTCCTCTGCAGGGCGAGGGCCCAGGCGCACGCAGTATGGAGTATGGTGGACCGTGTGGGACTGAACTAGTCCATACAGCCTTCTAATTAGCCTTCCTTCACCACGCCCACATGGTTGAAACAGAATATCTGGGGAATATTTAGATGAAGGCTTTTGATAGGGCTGGAAGGTGGTAGCGAGAAGGGGGGAAGTTGAGAGGAGGAGATGTGTTTGTCTTTCCAAAGTAAGACATGCCCACCAATCACAAGTTTTCATGGGCCGGCAACTCTTCCGCGGCAGGTGACAGTAGTGGGGCTTCAACCCGTCGGTGAGTTGGTGGTGTATAGGGTAGCCAGGACACCAACACCTCTACAACTCTGTGAACCATTCATACGATCTTCTGTAATTCGGGATTCATAATACAAATTCTATGTTGGCTTAACAAACTAGTATATTGATATTCTTTAGTCAGGCTTCACCATGGTGTTGTGATGACGTTCGCGATACTTGAATTTCCTTCACTCAAAACAGTAATCCGACCACATTCATGCTTTTCTATGGTTGGGTGGAAATACAGGTCACCACTATCAAGAACACCACCTGTTCATTATTTATGCACTGGTAAAAAGCCAACTTTCGTTTAGTCTAGTATCCTTGTACTCTACGATCATAAGTCATGTTACAGAATCGGGAGATCGCCAGCAATAGACTCTAGCTAGATTTCAACGATACGACACGCCCATTTTCACTCTACCACGAGATTCATCACAAAACAAACTCTCCAGTCAAACCAACGAGAATACGGATATCAATCTGGGAAGAACTACCCTCCCCAGTCTCACTGGCCCAGGTTGTAGTCATAGCCTCACCTTGCAGCCTAGCTTACATTGCCATCTGTCTTCGGCAGCAGTTGCCAAGTTCTCTTCTACCCATGTCGCCCCTAATACATGCAACATGATTCCCAATCCAGCCAAATAACTCCCATCCCCTGGACTACCATTCACCAGCAAAACATGGCGATCAACAAAGCAAACGGCTGATCTGAATGACTCTCAGCCTGATTACAATCGAGGAAACCGCCCTCCACCCTTGACTGATGTTTGTTTGTTTTTCCGCCCCTGGGGATCATTGTTGTGGTAAACAAGCTGCACCCTCGCTTATTTTACGAAAGTGGAAGGGATCGAAGATCAAAGCCACTAAATCGGTGGAACCTGAATCACTCAAGCCATCGCGTGGAACTTGACGACGGGAATAAATCCAGAGTTGGAATGCAGCGCGACCCTCCGCCACGGCCCACCTTCTCCCGAGGCCTACCAAATCACGACTCAGTCATATGTCTCTCCACACCGCTATCAGTGTCATCGATTTTAGAAAGTTTGGTAACTCACCAAGAATCACTCGTGGTGGCTGGAGGAGAGGTATTCCATCGTACCCACGAAGGAGGCTCGCGAGGGAACCAGCAGTGGATAGTCATTCCATCTCGCCCTAGAATCGCTAAACCAACCTTGCTTTTTGACCTGATGAATGTAGTTCAAAGTAAGAAACGGGTTCTGGCATGTCTCACCTTCAAGCGCCTCTAAAGGGACGGCCATCACTAGTGTCCTCTCGAATCCCTTGGCTGAGGCAGAAAATGGAGACAAAGGAGGGATGACCCAATTAACAATTCAAACGGTCTATTCCTGCACGGAAAAGTTGCCGGCTTGTCGTGAGCTGAGCTGCTTGGAATGCTTTCAAGAAGCCATCCAGCCTTCTGGGCATTTCTCGGATCCAGCTGCCGTACTGAGACAACGCTACCACCGGGCCTTTCAGCCCGCCAAAATACTTGGGCTGTTAAAAAAGCACTGCTCTCCACCCAAAACTAAAGCATCGCTTACATTCATGATGCCGAGTATTCTGCGCATTGGTTTTGAGTGGACATCATTCTTCTGCATCTAAGTTAGAAAGCACGGTGGGCATTTCCATCTCCTGACCGGTATTCTCGAGCTTCATGAGGTTAGTTCACGAGCCCCTGAGACTTAATTTGTCGTATGGGCTCGTCGACGATCGTTGTGCTGTCCAAGATTGCGATATACCCACAATATCAGTGTCAGTTGATCAGTTTTGGCATTTCTCAGGCTCTATGCTTCGGCCATGCCGCAACCGAGGGAACATCATGTCCTAAGCTAATTTCAGGCTTCATTAAGGGTATGTTCTATCCCTTTAACCGTCAGTCAACACATTAAGGGTATTGGCGATATTCCCAGAGAGTCTCAAACCAAGTGCAACCCTGACGTTTCTCTCAACCTCGGCACTTTCTGGCTACCCAAGTACGCTCATTACGCCAGGTTATGCGATTGGGAGACGGACAGCAACTACATGGCGCCGTGTCATTAATGGGCTACCTATTTTCTACCCTACGATCCCTCACGTTCTCGTTAACGGTAATCACAAATCGAGCTTGACGTAGAGAGTCTTATCACGGTGTGGCGTGGTCCAGAATGCTGGTTGCCTTGAACCCTGCAGAGAGTCAAGTTTCGAGTTAACCACCTGGTAACAGGATTGAAGACTACTCGAAATTTGTTTACTTTGGTTGACAATGAGTGGACTATGCCTTGACGCTGCCAAGTAGTTCAGCATGACTGTGCTCGTATGTCGGTCGACTGATTTGACTCTTGGTGCCATTAGTTGCCTGTCGGCAATCCTGGAGTCTTGGAGAAAAAATGTTCACGAGCGAGTTGCCGCTCATAAAGTCACCGAACCAAGCGATTGAAGCCGATTGACATGAACCGTGGAATCAAGAACCAGGGCACTGTTCGTGAAAGAGCCTAAATATTTGAAGAAGTAGGTAAACCGGTTTTCACGCATATGGAATTAAGAAGAATTTCACGACTGCAAATGAAGAAATCGTGTGAGAGAGATGACTCCAATTGAGTTTAATGCGACAACTCCGCAGGCTGGCCAAATCCCTCGGCAAACAAGAAAGCCAATTGTCCCCGCACATGGACCCACGGAATGCCTTGGTTGGAGGTGGGGGTAATGACCGCAATGCTCAACTATCATCAGCCCAGTGCGCATCCTTTGGACCATAAAAGGGCAAGGGGGTCGTGGAGCAAAAATCCTCCAAACACCTGGCGCGGAGCACTCCTTTCTGCCACTTCCAGTCGAAGGCCGGGTTCGTGCCACGATGCTCAACAGCCGTGCTTCACAGCCGACGATCTGCAGGCGGGGGAGGGGCAGGGGCGTCGACGATGGAGACTAATTTGCGCGGCAGATTCGTCATTGGAGCGCCGTTTTCTCGGCGCTTCTTAGCTCCGGGGAAGCTTGTCAATTGATGCGGGACAGTTGCCGTGGGACGTATACAATTGAGAATCAACTGAGGGGTTGTTAATCGTGAGATTTTGTGATCAAGCTCACCCCAAGGCCTGCCTTGATCCACAGATAAGTAGGATCAATTGATTTAAATCGCTCTGCCCCCCTCTCTGCCCTTCTCAGTCACAACCGAGCAGTGAAGAAAGAGATTCAAGATCAGAAATTATGGGTGTCACCAAGCTGCCGTTCCACGCCGACCACATCGGCTCGCTTATTCGACCCGAGGCTCTCGCCCAGATCCAGGAACAGGCCGATGCCGGACAAGTCTCGCCCGAGCAGCTCCTCGCCGCGCAAAAGGCTGCCATTGCCGACATTGTCAAGAAGCAGCAGGACCATGGCGTGCGGGCTCTGTCGTCCGGCGAGTTCGACCGCAAGTACTACTTCTCGGGCTTCTTTGAGAAGCTCGAAGGCTTCAGGGAAGTGAGCCCCGTGCCGTGGGAGCTGGCCCGCATCTCGGCGCCGCCCATTGCCGCGCTCAAGAAGGCTGGCAAGCAGTACCCCATGGCCGCCGTGTGCGAGGGCAAGATCAAGTACGCCAAGAGCCCGTACCTGGACAACTGGAAGCTGCTGCGAGACTGCGTGCCGCGCGAGCAGTGGTCCGAGTGCAAGTTCACGATGCCGCCTCCATGCTACTTCCACCTGCGACTGGCGTCGGGCAAGTGCTACAACGCCGAGGCCTATGCGAACGACGACGAGTTCTTCGCCGACCTGGCCAAGGCTTACCAGCAGGAGCTGAAGACTCTCTATGACGAGGGCGTGCGCAACATCCAGATCGATGACCCCACGCTGGCCTACTTCTGCTCTGATGATATGCTTGCCGCTCTCAAGAGCGAGGGCGTCGACCCGGACAAGTTGTTCGAGACGTACCTCAAGGCACACAATGACTGCATTGCCGGTCGTCCCGAGGACCTTCACGTCGGTCTTCATATCTGCAGAGGTTAGTTCCCAATATCCTGTCTTGGCTGAAGCCGTACTCACACCGTTACAGGCAACTTCTCCAAGTCGATGCACTTTAGCGAGGGTTCTTATGAGAAGATTGCCGAGAAGTTTTTCACCACCCTCAACTACGATACCTTCTTCCTCGAGTACGACAACACGCGATCCGGCGGTTTTGAGCCGCTCCGCTTCCTGCCCAAGCACAAGAACGTGGTCCTCGGCGTGGTCACCACCAAGGACCCCGAGCTGGAGGACAAGGAGGTCATCAAGAGCCGCGTGCTCGAGGCGGCCCAGATCATCGCCGCCGGCCAAGGCCGCAGCGCCAAGGAGGCCATGTCGCAGATCGGCATCAGCCCCCAGTGCGGTTTCGCCAGTGTGGCCGTGGGCGCCGAAGGCATGACTGAGGACAAGATGTTTGCCAAGCTGAAGCTGGTCGACGATGTTGCTCGGGATCTCTGGGCCTGAGAGGGAATGCCGGGGATGCAAAAAGGAGTAAATAGAACAACCTGGTGTAGGATGAAGAGAATGCTACATTTCAGGTGCCACCTAGTCGCAACTATCTTGCTAATCTAGGCTTGTTTTACTGACCAACTCTCCGCACCCCGCATCCTTTATGTGCGGGAACGAGAGGCAGTGATTCACGCCTTGTCTGCCACGTGCCGTACAGGACCCTTCTTTGTTGAGACCAGGCACCAACTATTTATCTACCGTGCTTTTCCCCGTCTCCTGGATGATGTCACTTGCCGCAACACCCTTCAAGACTAGTCATCCTGCCGCCATTTCTTCATCCTTTAAAAATAAGGCATTGATCCTAAAGCCACACCGCAAAGGCCCGACTGCAGTTTTGGCTTTCTATCCACCAGCAAGATGCCGGCACCCACGCACGAGCTAGACGACGATGACAACCTTGAGATGCCGCCGACCAAGTCTGCCAAGGTCAATCATGCAAGTGAAGCCTCTCTCGGGGACCTCTTCAGGGTCCAGATCTCTCTTTCACCCGCTCGACAGCCCGTGCGGGTGTGGCAAGGCGAAGGGGGGCGCGAGAGTCCGTAAGTTTGCCCAGATGCCATTAGCACCTCGTGCCATTCCGGCCGCCAGACAGATAACATCCCGCAGAGTAATCATCAACCAAGTCACAGAGACGGATGACGCATTCGGGAACTTTCCTTGGCTGGAGCCAATCAACGGACTTGTGCTCGCAAAGGAAGCTTGTGATGCCAAACTGTGGAGTCCCAACTCTGGATCATGTTTGTCTAAGCTCATCCGAAGGGACATGATCCAATCCCAATTTTACCAGAAGATCGAAGAGCCGACCGTAGACATGGCAATGATGGGTCTTGAGCTGTTTGACAAAAATGGCAGGTTGATCCCAGACTTCAGAAAAGGTGGCTCCAGACAAGGTTCGGGGATCTGGAACCGCGAAGTCGACACCGGCGACATCCTTTTGATCGACGAGTTCCACATCAAGGACAGCCACAACGGATTCATGCTTGGTGACATCCTATTCAACGCCATCCTTGAAAAGGCCCGGACCAAGAGCCCAAAATTCGTAGTCATCGCCGCGCCCACAGCGTTTGCCCGGGAGAGGACCGAGGGTTCTCTCGAGTAGGACAAGGGCATTGCTGTCCGCTTCTGGCGGTCTCTTGGGTTCCGAAGGATCGGCTCCTCATCCTGGTTTGCCTTTGCTAGCGAGGCCAAACACGCTTGTCACCGCCTGGCTGCCCCCGACGATTACGACCCCCCGGCCCCGCGGATCCCGTTCTGCCCGCCTGGAATAAACGAGCTATTTCGGATGATGGACAATTCAGGAGACGCCGCGTGTGCGGCAAAGCTCAGGAGGTTATCGGTCCGTCACCATCCGAGCGAGGAGTGTTGGTATGCAACCAACGACAGCGGCGACACTCTCCTGCACGTCGCTTCCTACAAGGAGAAACGCCTCTGCGTGCAGTGGCTGATGGCAAACCGCCCTTTCTTGGTACATGTGCGCAATGACAAAGGAGAAGTACCCATCAAGTCGATTGAGCTCTTGAACAGCAAGAAAACAGGTTTGACATTCACTACTGGCGTGTTGTGCCGCTACTGATTGCTTCTAGGAAGTTGGGCTCGTTTTTGATAAGTTTGGACCCTCAGTCTGCGTACTGGTCCACGAATGCGGTTTGCACTCATGTGTGAAGAAGAAAAGTTGATTTGAAGGGAAGGGAACTAATAAGTTCGTTGTTTGTCGAAATGACACATCAGTTTGTTTGAGCCATCTATGGAGCGGGTCCAGTATCCTGAGCTCGACATCGGGGCTGGGGTGCAAGCAATCGCGTAGGAGTATCGGGTTATCGTGGGGATCTGGGGCTAAACCGAACTAATTCATACGTATCAACGCCATTTACTTCCTCCTTCCTCCTTCATATCTCGATCTAGGTAGCTTCAAAGTCCTCATTCACCCTTTTCCAATCGCACAGCGATCATCGAATCCGACACATGCCGCACCCCGGTGGTTGCCGCTTTCGGATATTAGCCATACTTACCACAAGCCACAATTGTCTGACACGAGACGTGCTGTTTGTGTCTACAATTAGAGGCTTCCTTCCGCCTTGGGCTTACACAAAAGGTCTTCCATTCGGGCTGTGGAGAATGATATGTTATGTAATGGCACCCATTCCGAAATCTGTGTTCACTTAGAGCAATCATTACCCAAAAACAAACTAGTTCTGGTCTCACTAGCCTCTCAATCATTCTTCATTGTTACTGATCACCCACTCTGCTGCTACAAACTTCACCGCAAATAAGACCGAAGGCCAGGTCGCTGGAGTAGGCCCGACACCAGAAACGGGAGGCTGGGCGGGTGTGGAATATGATGGGCGCGTCGCCGCGCAGGAGGTCAAGCTATTTCTATCCCCATTCTCCGAATAACCTGAAATATACCCACAATGGGAACGGGTAGACTTCATGTGGTCATCGTTGGGGCCGGCATCGCTGGACTTACATGCGCAATCACCTTGTCTCACTACCCCACAGTTCAAGTCACGATCCTTGAGAGAGCCTCGGCATTGGTCGCTGTAAGATCTCAATCGTCCTTGATAAATCGTCCCGTTTTCTTACGTGGAATATAACTAACCGTAGCTGCAAAGGCCGGCAACGGAATCCAAGTCGCTTGTAATGCATGCCATGTCCTTCGCAGCCTAGGTTTGCTAGACCAGCTCATCGCAAAGTCCAAGGGAACTGCACCGGGCTCTCTCTCCCTGGATTACGAAAATGGCCAAATATTATTGACGAAGGACTTTGCGCGGTACGAAGAAATCTACGGGGCGCCGTGGCTGTAAGTGCGTTGCGAGACCTATTCGCCGACAAGTTGCTTATCTGGGTAGGTTCGTTCATCGGGCTGATTACATTGATGTCCTGGTCGATGAGGCAAAGAGATTGGGCGTTCAGACGAGACTGGGATGTGAGGTTAAGGAGCTGAACATAGGAGCGCCTTGGGTGAGACTCGCCAGCGACGAGATCGTGACGGCAGATGTCATCATTGGGTGTGATGGTAATTTCCCCCATCATCTTACTCACAGCATCGTCTAACCCTTAAATAGGTATCAACTCCAGCATTCGCACTACTTTATATCCCGATATTCGACCGCATCCAACCAACGGCGTTGCCTACCGTGCGTTCATCACTCGCTCTCAACTATCATCCTCCCTCTTTGAGACAATCACCGCCTCTTCCGAATGCCGCTTCTGGATCGGCCCCCAAGCGCATCTCGTCCTCTACCCCATCCACGGCGGCGAGACTTTCAACCTCGTGCTTGTAATTACAGATGCTAGGCTCAACCGTCGCTGCGAAAATGGAAATATTCTAGAGTTGGTGAGGGAACACATGGCGGGTTGGAATTCGGTTGTCAAAGGATTGCTGCAGGCTATCCACGAGCTGACAAGGTTTCCCCTCTACAGTGTAGAAGATCTGCCTTCATTTACAAGTGGGCTTGTGGCTCTTATAGGTGACGCCGCTCACCCGACTGTCCCGTATCTCGGACAAGGTGCCGCCGTGGCTGTCGAAGATGCTCTCGTCCTCGGCACGCTCCTCGGAAACCTCACACGATACTCGTCCTCACTAGGCAGTGAAAGTCTCAGATCCCGCATCCCAACAATTCTACAAACTTATGATGCCATCCAACATCCACGAACTACCACCATCGTCGCTGAGTCGCGACATCAGGGGTACTTTAATCACCTTGCCCGAGGGCCGGAGCAGCGCGCCCGGGACGTCGAGTTCGCGGCATATGATACGGAGGCGACGGTCAGCGACTGTCCATGGATCGACTCGACCTTTAACCGTGAACTGTTGGGGCGAGATACTGAAGCAGTGGCGGTGCGCGAGTTCAGAAGGTTGGTGGCAGAGGGGTTGTTTAATCGGTGGGAGATCGGTGATGGGGATCTCGTCCCACAGCAAGTCAACATCACAATCAAGAGAAAAAAGAAAATAGTAGCTAGAGAGTTTCAGGCAGTTTAGTTGTATTTTCCCATATCATACCTATTCTGGAGTCATCATACCTATTCTGGACTCATCATACCTATTCTAGACTCGTCTTACCTATTCTGGATTCATCGTACCTATTCTAGACTCATCATGCCTATTCCGAAGTCATCTCATCTAATCCGAAGTCATCTCATCTAATCCGAAGTCATCGTACCTGTTCAGAAGTCATCATACCTATTCCGAAGTCATCTCATCTAACCCGAAGCCATCATACCTATTCTGGAGTCAGCACTTCCCTAGGACTTTCTAAACATCGTGCGCAGCGACATAACCTTTCCCCCAGACCCAGAGCCCTCTCCCGGCTGCGCCGGCGTCGACATCTGTCGAATGAAGCTCTTGGGGGGCTTCGCCACCTTTTGGTCACACCCGTCGCGGTGGCTAGAGTGCCCGTGCTTCTTCTTGAAGAAGACGGCATCCTTCACCAGCTCCTGCACCTCGATAACCACGGAGCGGCGGAACATCGGGGCGCATAGCATGTTGACCCATGCATGCTTCAAGTCCATGATGGTGTTGACATTGTCCGTGGAGAAGAATTTCGTGATTGCCTCCTCCATGAAGCCTATGGCTGTCAGCACAAGGCTTCCCGACTTCGGCGTCACGTTCAGCTGTCGCTCGAACTCTCGCGACACATGAGTGAGGTAGTCCTCCAGCCGCAGGAGGCGGGCCATGTCCCGGATTCGGAAGTTCTGGGCTCCGGGAACCTGAGTCTTCTCCTCATGAGGCCCGAATAGCCGCGCCCAGAGGTCCAACTTGGTCTTGTACCGCTTGAGACTGATGGCGCACCCGCAGTACATCTTGGGGCCCTTGCCGCAGGAGTTAACCGCGGTTCTCACAACAAGCTCCAGTCTCTGCAGGCGACGTCTGAACTCCTTGATGTTGCGGAGGGAGAGCTCTGGGGGGTAGCCAGGTCGGATTTCGGCAATGATTCGTCCCGCGGCAATGTCGGCCATGAGATCAACGGCGTTGCCTGTCTCATTAATGTCGCTGGTGATGGGGTTGGGCTGCATGCGCATCATGGTGTCCCAGAAAAACTGCAGCTGAAGCCAGAGGCTGTCATACTCGAGCTTAACCTCGTCTTCTAGGCTCTGATCCTTGATTGCAGCACAGAAGGCGTCGCCGGGGAGGCAGTAGTTCTGGACGGCATATCCGGCGATGGATGAGCGATACTTGCCAATTTCGAACAAGGCTTCGTTCTCCTTGGTTCCGAACAGGCTAGATCCGTTAGCAATGGTTTCCTCCAGATCTGTCTTCGAGGGGTCGGGCTCAACCAAGTAGGCAGCTTCTCTCTCGGACATGGTCAGCTGAGTATCTCCCGTGTTTGGCAGCGATCTCGAGTGTGGGTGTCTGTACAGTGACGCAGTTGGCGAATCGACCTCGATGAACTTGCCGGAGGAAGAGCCCTTGCTATCATCAGACTCAGTACGAGGGATGCCACCAATAGGGGGCGGAGGCGGAGGCACGTCGGGGCATGGCAAAGCCGGTCTGGGGTCGTCCCCGGG
Source organism: Cylindrodendrum hubeiense (assembly GCA_014621425.1). Lineage (NCBI taxonomy): Eukaryota > Fungi > Ascomycota > Sordariomycetes > Hypocreales > Nectriaceae > Cylindrodendrum > Cylindrodendrum hubeiense. The sequence goes on from JAANBB010000134.1 coordinate 72,555, forward strand.
TGTCTTGCCGGACATGTCGAAGAGGCGAGATGGTATCTTTCCTAGTGTTGAGTCTAGGAATAATAGAATTTGGTTGGTTTGGGGGAAATCAAAGTGAGAAATCAAAGTGGGATCAGAGGCTGTTTAAGTAGAATTTGCTGCGATGCTGTAATAGTGTTCTAGCGAACAGTGCCCTAAGTTCATCGACGGTGACATTGATCCTGGCGTCCCAAGTTTATGCTTCATCGGCGGGATGTCGTCCCAACCGCTCATTCACTTTGTTCAGGTACATATTCACCACCGAGAGTGCCTCAACATGACGCTCAACCTGAAACCAAGAACATAGCCATGTTGGTTGGTTTTTCTCATCACAGAAGCAATTCACTGAGAACAATACATGCGTGTGTACAATTCTCAGTCATGGAACAGGGATACATCCGCTCCTTTGTCTGCTGTTCCATTGTTCGCACAGGTCATCTTCACCGGCATCAGATTCAGGACCAAACATGTCTACGTCTTTAAAAGACCTCCAGGCCGCCAATCTGTATCTTCGCATCTTTCCTTTAGAAGTAAATTCCCATCTTCCACATTGCAAATACTGATACCCAACATGATGGCTCAATCAAGCCCCCGATCGCGTCAGTTTGTCCTGGCTCCCGCTCCCCTAAGTGCACAATTCCTTGAAGACTCAACAAGCGCTCACAGATGTATCTTCCAAGGCCCCAAAATTGCGCCCCATCGGTTCAGGCCCTTGAATGCCGTTCCCGGGCGCCCTACCAGTGCAGCTGCACTTCCTGAGCTTCCCTTCCGCACCGGCAACGTTTTCCAGCCCCAACTATTCTCGCACCGCCCTCGGAACCACCGACCTCAGCCTTTGGAGATAGAAGCCTGCCTCAAGTACACAGATCATTATGACTACTTCGATGCGCGGAGTCCGTCTTACAGCGAACCTCGCACCTCTACTAAACCCAGCCAAGACAAGCGCGAGTCTAACAATTTATGCGAGGACGTCTGGTTCATTATAAAGAGCGCCTCTCTTGTTGTCGGGCTCTACATGGCAGTAATATGGATCATCCAAGCTTACGGGGCATTCCTGGAATATGGGCTCCCTATTTGACGAGACGGAGGTGTCTTATTCTATGTCTTGCATTCTAATTATTAATATTTGGAAGGGTCACAGTATCGCAAGTGGACAAGGGGCAGCGATATATATAGCATGTCTCATGGCTAGCCATTGATAAAATACGGCGGGAATAAACGGCGTCTTGCAACTAAAGAACGGATATGACCTGGGATTAAAGAGCAATAAAAATTGATAAATTAATTGGATATATATAACACTCAGAACCAGCCATCGTTATTCCAGGTACTCATGCAAGAGACCACCCGCCAGTTCGCCCCAACTCCAAAAACGATTCGTGATACATTAAAAGTGCGACTTCAGTCCTCCTTCTCCTGGTTCTCCTCTTCATCCTCATCTTCATCCACGCTCCAATCTCTCCATCCCTCGCCTCTCACCCAGCTCATGCCCTTGCGCCAGTTGCCCTCGCGGATCGCCTGGGCATCACGCTCATAGACAACGCCCGTCACCATGAGGGCCAGCATAAAGACCCAAACGTCGCCACCCTTCATGCTCTTCCACCAGCGTCGCTTAACGCCAACCTTCCAGAGGCTGTCGACGCTCATGCGCGCCGTATACAGGAAGATGCCGCGGCCGTGGCGGCGCTCGACCCAGGCCCAGAGACCCGCGAAGAAGCCGCCCAAGAAGAAGCGTTGAGTGGCGAGCACGTGGCGCGGGAGCCAGGTCTGGAAGAAGCAGATCGAAGCCCAAGCGGTAGAAATGGCACCAGTCGCGTAGGTGGACGAGCGGAGGGCCGAGGAGATGATGCGCTGGAGGGTCGCCAGGGGGCTGTGATACAGCGTTGAGAACCGGGGAACAACAGTGAGGGCGGAGTAGATGACGACAAAGAAGCGAGCCAGCGGCGGGAACGTGTTGAGCCAGAAAGTAAGATAGTTCCGGGCGCAGGACGGGTCGGAAGGGTGGAGGGCTGCGCACGACAGCGAGGTGATGAGTGGGTGTGCTCGGGAGGTTAACGGCGCAATCGCACTGAGAGTAGCGGGGAGGACGTCAATCTTGTTGGGGAACAAAGTCGGCGAGATGTAGGCACTATCGCAATGTCAGTTAAGGAGTCCTAAGAAGTGGTTCAAGCAAGGTAGACATACGGCCAGTTGAGGCGCGCCATCTGGGCCAGACTATCCACAACCTGGGACGTCTGGGGCCACTTGAGGGTGGCCGGCCAGTCCTGCGGGCGCATGTGCAGATAAGCCGAAGAGCTCTTGAAGATGAAGTCTCCGATGGGCTATCATCACAGTTAGTGTCTATATCCTTATCACGGCCCATCCAGATATCCAATTTAGGACTACTGACCTTAGGGAAACAGTCACGGTCGAAGACGGCAGCATGGAGAAGCTGACCATACGCCAGCGGCTGGAACATCCAGCTTCCCCACCACCAAGGACGCTCCATGGGGATGCCGTTCTTGAGACCCCAGATAAGGCCCTCGCCCTCGAACAGGTTCCAGCCAAACTCGAGCGCCCGGAAGGCGGCATAGATGGCAATAGTGACACGCATCTTCTCGGGAGGGAAAATGCCCAGAGCGAGACCTGCGAATGATGCACCAACGGCGGGGGCATATGGCGAGGTGAGCGTGGCGGCGGTTCGCGGGTTGCGCAATCGAAATGGCTCGACCGTGGGATCGAGTAGGTGCACACGCAGTCGGGTGAGGAAGCGGAAAAGGAGCCGGTAGAGGAAGAGGATAGTCGAGAGGGATAACGATAGCCTCAGCGCGACAGACTTGTAGAAGGGCTTCTTCTTGACATTCGCATTCGCACTGTTGTTGATGTCGCTGGTTAGCTACAACGCCCTTAATTCATCTGCAGTAAGGGTCGACTTACTCCTTATCGCCCATGCGCTTCTTGATGACATCCAAACCCTTCATACCAAGGAACGTGCCGACGAAGACGCGGAGCGCATGACGGATCGTCCTGGCATTGTAGTCATCCCCTCCCTTGGGAGGCTGGAGGGCCTTCTCGACACGGGCTGGAGCCGGGGTTGAGCGCCGGAGGACACGGGATCGCGATATGATGTATTTGTGTAGGGAAGCATATTCGCGCGCCGATATTGTATAGCGCAAGGCGTTGCGCAGAATGGGATCGGAGGCGGCTCTCGATGAGGATGTGGATGAGGCTCCGATAGAAGCTGGTCGCGCCCGGGAGGGATCGCCAGATTGTGTGGGTGACGCCATTGTCGGGTCGAAGGTCGAATGGATGGGTATCGCAGAGACAAGAGAAATAAATATTATGGTGAATTAGAGTGATGGTAAGAGGCTCTCGATCGCGTGCTCGTTCCTGTATCGCTCGGGGTCGATATCCGGCCTGAATGGTCGTTATCGGGAGCTCACGATGTCGCAGAGGCACGAGCTCCAAAGGCGCGGCGCATCGGGGCAGCCGTGGACAGCATCAAGGAAGCGAGATGGCGTGGCGGGCTCGTTGCGATTCGATGCGGGTTGAAGGGATCGTGATACAGCGGCGTTCGAGATTGTTGAAAAGGAGCGACTGGACGACGTTGTGTCCTGGTGTGTGGGTTGCAGGTTGTGGGATGCGGGCTGTGTGTCGCGTCAAGCAATTGAAATGTCGAGAAATTGAGCGAGCAGTGGAGAGTGAGACAGAGCTGAAGGGTGGAGAGGGAGGAGATAAACCCACCCGAGCCAGCTAATCAAGCCTCGGCTCGGCTGGCTGTTTAATGGGCTCCAGCAGATTATGGGGGGCGGGGCCTAGGGGGGGAAGCGCACCCTCAGCGCATGTGTTAGCGGACTCTTAGCGGCATAGTGCATGATTAGCGGTTGAGCCGATGGGGTCTGGGGCGGAGTGATTGGGCGATAGGCGGACGGACCCCCAAGGGCACATGCCATGGGATTGCTGTCCATGAATGCAATCCATGGTCGCAATCCATGGGCGCAAGGGCGCAAGCCATGATCAGCGCGTCAGTGGTGAGGGCGAGATGAGATGCGACGGCATCATGGCTCAGTCCTGCAAGGGTTCCCCACTTTGCCCAGCCCAGGATCCCTCATCGAGCCCGCGGACAATTAGCCCAATATACTAATACACCTTCCCACGCCTTGACGTCTTGCTCAAAGGAGCCTCTCCCCCGAATCCAGACACTTCGACCTGCCTACATAGTGAGTACCTTGACACCAGCCAGCCTAAACCCCTGGCATCCCGCCTCCCTTCTCCTCCCATCCCCTCCCATCCCCTCCTCCCACGCTTCGTGGCGGCCAGCTGGTCGCATACGGGCCTAGCCACAGAGATCCCGTCAGCCAACCACGCCTCGCATGAAATACCTGGCGTGGCGTGGCATGGCCTCATTTCATCTCAGCCCATCACGCACCTGGCCGACATCTCGATTGATTCATGCAGAACCAAGCACGAGCAGCACGAGCAGCACGAGCAGCACGAGCAGCACGAGCAGCACGAGCAGCACGAGCAGCACACCTCACGACAAGTCACCAAACCTCAACACTAAATGCAAGACACTGCACCCAACGAAACCACACCGCATAGTCAATGAGTCAATGGGGTATCAAATCAGTCTTGACCATCATTTCCTACCCTACCACCCAACTAAGGTCTGCTAAGGCTGAATAACGTCCTCAAGGCCCTCCTGCCAGGTTCTGTCCTCGTTGCCTCCTCCAAATATAACGGGGTAGGCAGCTTGACAAACCCAGGCTTTTCAACTCGTCCATCCTCTGTCCTGTGTCCCGAAACTTCGTCCCTTTCAGGCCAGAATTCCTCCTTGCGACCATTGACCAACTCCATCCAGTCCCCTCCGGAATTGCCATTACCTTCCCCACGGGCACTTTAAGGCATTGATCCAAACCAATCCCATCTCCGGCCCTCTCGTTTTGGTTCCCAAAGATTGGTCGTCATCTTAACCAAAGGTCTTCCGAGCCATGCTTGGGTCACCTGCATTCATCCATCCACCCCCGATTTCCCTTTTCCTTTCCCTTTTCCGTTTCCAACGCCCGGCCTTCATCTCTCATACAAACGTCTCCCGTTTTAGGTGCAATCCAGACTTTTGTTTCGTAACCATGCTCTCCAAGAGCTAGAAGAAACTCGACCGTGGTGGCAACAACCGTTCCACCCAAGCACAATTACTTCCGATGAGAAGTTCCGAGTAGGCTCCGATTCTGAGACAACCCGGGTCGTCCTCATTCCCATCATGCCTTCTCATCATGAGTATCTGACGGAACCTCAGTCAGAATCCCGCCCGCGGCAAGCGGGCATTCCTTCCAAATGAGAGTATCAAGTCGGTGTAATTCCCATAGAATTAAGCTAAGCGTAAAAAATGGCAAAAAGGGGAATCAGTACTTTTGATCGTGATGCAGAACGCACATGCCAACTCGCCATATCGCTGCAAAAATCGTAACTCGTTAGGGCGGCGATTCCCTACTCACTCAGGGATACTCGGCCGTTGTGCCGTTCTGGGGATCCTTCGAACAAAGCCACATACGGGCGAGAGTAGGTCCCTCGGGGTTTCCGTACGGCAAGAAATCCTCGAGCCAACCCAGGGGAGCAACCCATTGGTCAAAGTATCGTGGCTCCGGAGTAGACAGTTGCTTCAGCATCGACTCCCAGCCCGCAACTCGCCCACCACTGATGGCGTCCACGGCCTGCAGCCTGCGTCGCTCACGCTCAGCCACCGCATCTTTGATGATCCGATGTCGGTTTTCCAGGTCTATCCATCTGTTGGCATTGTTCGAGGCCGGGGATTCGAGCGCGATCTTGAGATGCGTGAAGGGGAGGTTGAGCAAGATCCGCGAAATGATGGCGTGAGATGGTGGCTGGCCTAGCTGGGAAGCCTCCGGGTTTTCCGCGACCGAGTTCTTACCCTCTGCCAAGGAGAGGTCTCCGAATTGGATGCCAGTAATCTGCTGGGACCGGCGGTTTCTGCCCATGTGCAGCGAGGTTCCACGGGCGATTGCAGGCGGGGAATGCTTCTGGACCATGGGAGTGGCCGGCGGGGTGGGGTAAGACGGCAATCGACGGAACTTCTCTGGATCCGCAATCGACGTATCAAGGATGAAGTTCGAAGGGAGGTTGTTGATGATGAAGTTTACAATTTCATTCAAGATTCCTCGGGATCCGTTTCCATACTTGTAAGTGTCGTAAGAGCCCATGTCAATGTGATCTTCGAGGGCAAACTCAAGCGCTCGCTCCACGGTCTGCCAGTTGATAAGCTGAAAGGCAATCTCACAACCTCGCCGCGTGACGGCCTCCCAGCCAAGGAGATGTCCAGCAGCGGCATAGGACAGTGCAAAGTCCAACCGCTCAGTCGTCGAGCCAAAGTCGGCGACATCGCCCTGTTTAGCGCCAGCGGGAGACGGAGGGATCGAGAAGAGAGGGAGTCCATAAAGGCGCTGAACAGCGAGGTAGAACGAGTCGGATCGGATCCACTTGCTCTTGGTCTCGAGAGTAATAGTTGGCAGGGAGGGGAAACCGGGACTCGGCTGAGAGGACTGTTTAGCCAGGAGGCCAGCGAGTTCCATACTGCGAGAAAGTAAGATACGATGACCCGGAAGGCGAACAGGTGGCGCTCGGTCATCCGTATATCGAAGCTCCAAGACGCAATCAGCAAACTCCGGCGCACGAAACTGCTGCTGCAGGTGTCCAACCAGGCCATCCGCCTCGTCGGTCGTGGGCATCATGTGCGGCGGGGGACCATGGTTCGGCATCATTCGGGGGTACTCAGGGCCACCAAACATTCTGCCAGGGTGGTTTGGAGAGTCCTCGCCATGCCCTGTGACGCCATTTCGGACAGGTCCTGACTGGTACTGGCCGTACATGCCATTGTCCTCCGGGTGCGATGTCTGCGAGTCGTGGAAACTATGCGGGGTGGATGGTCCAAAATTGTTGCCGTAGGGAGGGTATGAATCCATTGGCCCGTATGCCATCGATGGTCGGCCGTAGTTGTCGAACGTGGTGGCAGGAATCATGTCGCCGCCATAGGGCATCATTGGAGGGAAGCCATTCACGCCGTGTCCCATGTAGGGAGGCCTACCGTCAGGACCCGGCATCCCCGGAGGAGGAGCAATACCACCAGAGTGCGGAGGCGCGGGGGAGGAGCTTGTGGAACCGTGGAAGGTGCCAAAGTGAATGCTGCCGTTGCTTGGGTGTGGCTGGTGCATGTGTGGGCCGTTAGGAACATGGGGACGGTGAGCTCGAGGCAAATCGCCGTTCGCAGTCATGGCCAAAGGACGGTTGGCAGGCTGGAACGAGGGAGGCATCTGGTATCGAGAGGGCGACACAGCAGGAGGAGGCCGGAACTTGGTGGGGTGTTTCGCGGTAGGGTGATCAGCTATTGTGGAGACGTGAGTACTTGACCGTCTCTCTCCTGACCGAGTCACCTCACCTGGATGGGGCTTCATTTCGTTCTTGGTAGCAACACCGTTGGGTTTCTCAGGTATATCGTTGGGAGCTTGGGCGTGAACAGTAGCCTTGGGCGCGACGGTGGGCTGATCGATATGGTCCGGGGTCGAGGCAACTTTAGGAGCATCGTCCAGCTCGCTAGTAGAGGCTTGTTCGGAGATGGATGCGACTATAAGAGCGGGAGAAGTGTTAGCTAAAAAGCAAGCATAGATTGGATTGTTTGAGACAAGAGCAAACATCCGTTCCGTCGTCTGGTACGTACCGGAAAGGTCCCGGTGGTTCGCATCCACTGCGCCGTCGTTTGTCTCGGGCCCGTTTGCGGGTTGGGAGTCATTCCCAAGCTTCGCGGCCGGTCTCACAGCAGCCGCAGCGGCCGCCGCAACAGAAGCCTTGGCATCCTTCTTTATCTTGGCAGTCGCAGAGCCGTTTGTAAGCTTCGTCTCGGATCGTGAATCAGCCGGCGGCGGCGAGTTAACGGAAGTAGAGGCGGCGGCAGCGGCAGCTGCCTGACGCTTCACATGGGGCAGGGGAATGGCGGGCACGACAGGCTTGGACGGTTGGGCCAGCTTGCTGCCTCCGTGCCTGCGCGGCTTCGCAGAGCCGTTGACGGGCGCCATGGTATAGTATTCGTCGGGTCGGATTGGGAGTCGGCGTGGTTGTCGTCGAGAGAATCAAAGCCCGCGCCAGACCTCGAGGTGGGCTTGCGGAGGAGGAGAGGGGAGGCTCTAGGGATCCCGAGCAGGAGGAGGCATGGGGCCAGCGGGTCGTCGGGGCTTGTTGGCTGCAGCTGGACTAGGCCAGGGCCGGGGAGGCGAAAAAATGGAGAATGGATACGGTAGGCGGTAGGCAGGCCTCCCCGAAGTGTCGATGCGGGGGGAGGACCAAGGTGAGGGCGAAGGTTGGAGGTTGAAGTTGAAGGTCGATGCAGAGCGACGGCGGCGGCGATGATGTCGGAGATGGTGCTCTAGGCCCTTGTTTGGCCCTTTCCTCGTCCAACGGCTCCCCGGCTTTCGTCACAATTTTTTTTTCCAGTGCGAAACCACCCCCGCGCGTAAAGTGGCTAGTGGGCTTCACTGGACACGCCGCCCTAAATAAGGTACCCAGCCCAACTGTGGAGAGACTAGCACCATCTCCCGTAGAAGCTCCTAGAGCCCCAAGTACCGCCGCGTGTGCGACGAGCCCTGTGCCGGCTGAAATTCGGCTTTTGATACCTAGGTACCTAATTGACTGCCCGCTGCGTGGTGGGGTTCACTCTGCGATGCCGTCGACACCAGTGGTTCAGTGATTCAGTGATTCAGTGTCGTGGTTCTCCCGCGAGTTCTCATTTCACCGCCACCGCTCATGATTTATATAAACTGCTTCTCTCAGCACTAAGTATTGCTGCATAATCAATCCCCTTATCCAACTTCCACATGTTTCGAGAATGGCACAGTGATCGACACCTCACTCGATCTCACACAACTAGGTCAGCACAGTAAAGCATATGACCTCACTTGGTATCTAATCGCGATCCTCAAATAAGCGGCTGTAGGTAACACCAAACCAGGCAGACAACCCTTTATCAGGGACCAAACAAAACTGTTGTTTTCTAATCCCCAACCGCCATCGATGGTGATTTCCGGAAGTGCCGGTACTATTAAACTTCTCAGGTGCCTCTCTAATCCTTTATTGGTGTAGAAGGGTTTACACCCTCAACGACAGCGAATGTTTCCATCCTCCCCTACCCTATGTTTACAGGCTGTATTCGCCGCGGGGTTCCTTATCTCTCTCTTTTCGTAACACACGTCACCGGGTTCCGAAAGTATTCCGGTTTGCCAAGAATTTGTCACTTCATAAGCCACCTAGCCCTGTGGTCATCACGGCTTAGCAATGTAGATAAGAAATCTTGGAGTAATCCGCCTAAGCCGTTCGCATGCGGCCTCCATCCGTTTCCTGCGAACTCCAACTTGAAATTCTGCAGGTTTGTCCAAGGATACCTGTGTGGCTAAAATCTTGCATAAACCAGGTAATTGTTTGATCAGCATCTGTTGAGTCTATCAATGCCGACTCAACAAATGATCGCTCCAGGGTAGGATTCGATATTAATCGACGAGCTCAAACTGCAACGCATCATCACTACGCACTTACACCGGCTTATCACCCAATTGCTCACTGTGAGAGGAGATTCATTTATGACCGCTGTTATTACTGCCTGCGATATCCCCAACTGCCCGCTTGAGTAGTCTAACCGCCACCCATGCCCAACGCGAGCCCAACGATCCCCTAGCTTTGCCACCACATTCAACTCCATTCGCCAAAGACCAAGTGAAGACTGTATCGTGTGCCGTAGAACGCCATACCGAAGACGCGAGTCTTCTGATATCTGGGTCGAAAAACCATACCCGGCGCCCGTGCAAGAATCATTACAAAGTAAAATCAAAGAGTGCTGGCAAAACGCAGCATTATGCAGCCCAATTACTATGACGAGCTGCTCCCATCACCGCTGACGATTCGTGCGATGAGAACGTAGATGAAAATGGCGGCTCCCGCAACAAGGAGCTTGTTGCGGTAGATCCAACCGGTTCCGGCTTCCCGTTGCTGGACAACAGCGTCCACAACGGCTTGTGCCTGGTGGCCGCTACCCGACGCAGCGATTCCCAGCTGGGGACGACAAGAGGCGGCGTTGTCGCTGTCTAATCGGGTTCCTGTTACAGGGTCGACCTTGTTCTTCTTGATCCACTCCCAGTTCTCAACATCGACGTCAGCCCACTCGGCTCGGAACTTGGCGCCGCCATCACCGGCCTTGACGTTGCCCTTCATTGCGGGGTTGGCCTTCGAGTTGGAGCCGTTGCCGGTCGAGTTCCACCACCGGGATCGTGAGGCAAGGTAGCGTCGTTCGGCCGCGGTGCTGGAGACGGAGCCAGTCGTCATTTCTTCACTTGTCATGAAAGAAAGAAGGCCGATGAGGATAGTGGAGACCTCCCACGCGGGGTTGAAGGACTTGGGGTGGAAGTCGGAGATCGAGAGGCAGAGTCGGGTAGATGGCTGGAATCGGCCGGATGGGGTATGCATTCGGATGGCGGGTGGCGCAAACGGATAGTTCGGAGGGAATATGAGCGTACCCCAGTACTGGCCGCCATGGTAGGGAGTTTCCTCAGGACCAGTAATTATGTAGTGCCATCTATAACATCAAGGTTAGCCCCAGTATGGTGCCATCAGCAAGACAGGTGAGCCTACTCTAGGATGTTGGACTCGGAGGGGTGAGCGGTGATGTAAGGCGGCGGGTTCTCGGAGATGGTCTTGTATTCGCGCGTCAACTAAGGAACGGTGTTAGCAAAGGCGCATAATATTCGGTCGTCGTGGGAAACATGCCCGCTTGTTCGCTGCCTTGCTAGCCATGGCGGTGGCGGTCGGGGAGACAGGCGGTTGTCGGTTGGAGACCGGCGGATGTGACCAGATTGCTGGTCGCGTGAGGACCAAATGGGTAAGAGTATATCGCTAGGAGTGGCAAGGACAGTCGCAAGGAGAAGAAAGAGCCAAAGAGAAAGAAAAAGACCGCTGCGAGATGCTCGCTCGGTGGAGTCGATGCGTCGGAAAGTGGAGGTGGTGTAGATGAAAGAAGCATCAGAGAAGGTGTCTTTGAATTGGCGACATCATTTGGGGGGTCATTCGGTCACCCCCCAGCCGGATGTGCGCCACATGTGGCTGAGGTGTGTTTCCAGAACGGGGACATGCGCCACAGGACTACCGGCCGTTCCTTGCCGATAGGAGCTGGGGTGTCGAACCACCATCTCGGAAGAGCGTTTCTGAGAAGCAACAGCCGGTTGTTAAACCAGCGACAATGGCTGCACTATCGAGCTCTGCCGGGGCATTGGTGAGTCCATTGCGGCGCGCTCTGCCCGGTACACCCAATTGCTAATAGCTCCCAGAGCCCCGACCCGTTGAGCAAGCTCCACACCGACGCCGGTGCCCTGCTTCACGAAGCCGAATCGAAGCCCGAGTTCCAGCATAAGCAGGAAGTGGCTAAGCAGCGACGGATGGCGAACCTGGTACGGAGATAATTGAAAGCTGGAACTTTGTTCGGGACGTCCTTGGTACTAATGGTGGAGCAGATTGGGGACCAGATGTCCGCGCCCATGACCATCCACGAGATCCGAGTCCACGGAGCCACCAATACCCGCAGCAGCTTCCTCGAGCCTATTTTCAGTCCCCTCGTTGGCGACGCCCAAAACTCTGGATCTACCATTGGCGATGTGATAGGAAACCTCCGCGTTGCGAGCGCAAAGCTCGACGGACTTCGTACGTTCATATCACGCTCAGCAGCTATCATGTCCTCGAAGCTAACCAAGCAATAGAAATCTACAGCCCGCAGCCCGAACTCTTCCTCACATCAGCTCAACAGACCGATCCGTCGACCTCCCCCGACGACGTAAATGTCGACATTCGCGTTCGAGAACTCTCCCGATTCAAGCTCCAGACCGGAACTGACGTTGGAAATGGCGAGGGTTCAGCATACGGTTCCCTGCTCTGGCGCAACATGTTTGGAGGCGCCGAGATGCTTACGCTTAACGCAAAGGCCGGCACACGCACTCGATCCGCATACAGCGCCAACCTCAGCGCCCCGGTCAAGAGCAACCCTGACCTGAGGATATCGCTCGAGGGCTTGGCTTCGGCCGCCGAGAAGCCTTGGGCTTCACATGAGGAGGTACTGAAGGGCGGTACGGTCCGGTTCTCGTGGCTCAACGCCCAGCGAGATACTCAGGCAGTAGAGTACTCCGGTGTGTGGCGACAGATTACCGGCTTAACTGCGACAGCTAGCCCCACGGTGCGGGCTGCTGCGGGAGACTCCATCAAGAGCTCTGTCAAGCATACCTTCTACCGAGAAAGACGGGACAACCCGCAGCTCCCGCAGAGCGGCTATATGGTCCGCTCCGGCCTTGAGTTCGCCGGTGTGGGCCCTCTTGGTGGAGATGTCGCCTTCTCCAAGGGCGAGTTTGAGATCGGAGGCGCGGTTCCCGTGCCTATCCCCGGCTGTCCCCATCGGACAGGCATCTCGGTTGGTGCAGGACTCAGACTAGGAATGCTGTGCCCGCTTCCTCTTGGCTATGACTTTGATAGCAAGATCCGCCCTAGCCATCTCAACGACCGTTTCCAGCTCGGCGGACCCACTGATGTGCGAGGCTTCAAGCTCGGCGGCCTGGGACCTCACGATGGGCAGGACTCTGTCGGCGGTGACGTCTTTGCTGCTGGCAGCGTCAACATGCTCCTCCCTGTGCCATACAAGGGCCCCGACTCCGGCCTTCGCTTCCAGCTCTTCGCCAACGGTGGCCGCCTTGTTGCGCTTAAGAACAAGAGCAAGGCGAACCCTGAGGGCGGTGTCCAGGGGATCAACGCCTCGGCTGTGGCAAACGGCATGGTGAATGCGGTGGGCGACCTCCTCAACGGCGTCCCCAGTATGGCAGCGGGCGTTGGCCTGGTGTACGCGCACCCTGTTGCGCGGTTTGAGCTGAACTTTAGCTTGCCTCTGGCCCTGCGGAGGGGAGAGGTGTCGACCAAGGGGCTACAGGTTGGTGTGGGGATTAACTTCTTGTAGGATACATGTAGACTATCATCCTGGGCGAAAGAGTTCTAGAGATGCTGACTTTGCAACTTTTACTTTGTATATCTGGTGCGTTCAGAGGGCAGTAATGCCTCATTGGAATATATGTGAACTCGGAATCAAGAACTTGACAACTCCTGCAATGCTATTTACGCACGTCTATCCCAGCGAGATCCAGTAGTCGCTCCAGCCAACCGACTCATATACATCCTTCGGCGCCGAACGTAACGACATGAACAATACTACCCACGTCACCGTCTTGCACATGGCAAATATACCTACCAACCACCAATGCATAGGCCCTAAATATCCAAACCAACCCTCCCCCGTCTTCCATGATTTCGGGGCGTAGACACCAGCGGCCGGCAGGGACGCCATCAGCCAAGCTACCAGAATGCTCCCGCGCCACAGCCATGCCTCGACGGGCGTGGGGAAGCCGTAGTTCCACGCCGCAAGATAAACGCCCAAGCAGAGCAATAAGAGGACCAGCCCGCCGAATAGAGACGCACGGGTCCCTGGCGTGTGGTGGTGGTCCCGGGCGAAGCGGTCCGGGACAGCTACGGTGATTTGATACGGTGCCTCGAGGCCCTGCGGCTTGCCGAACCACGCGGCGTACGTGACAATGCCGCAGAGGACGTACCCGGCGGTCGCGACCTCGGGTAGCGAGAGGGACACGCGGAGAGCGAGGCGGGAGAGGGCATTGGCGGCGAAGTAGGTGGTCTGGCCGATGGTGATGAGCTTGGTCATCCCGTCCGACTTGGCACGCTTGCTGATGTCGTCGTTGTCAGGGAACATGTCGAAGCGTAGGGGCAGCGTTTGATCTTCTCCCTGGCTGTCGCGATGCCGTGTTAGATGCTCAACGAGCGCTGCTGATGTGAAGCGAGTATCTCGATATTGCTGTACCGAGCTACACGAGGCATTGGAGTACCAAGAAGCCCGTGGCCGGATAGTCGCATTCGCTGCTGATGGCCCGGCTTCTGGAGGTTGCGGTGAAGCAACGATCTCGTCGGGTCCTGGCCCAGCTTCCTTCTTGATGGATGGATTCTCTTGGTTGGCCGTCTGGCTCCCAGGGCTCTCCTCTTCGTCGTCGATATTGACAGCAACAGCTCCCATCGACAAGAGAAACGACTGCTTTAGCGTCCACTTCTCCCAGCCCGGGAACTGGCGGATTTGACTACGCCAGTACCACGAATCGCTGAATTCTTTGACGGCCATGGCAACCACGGCCTCCGGGAAGAGAATACATGAGACGGTGTACCCAACTTGGGAGCCCGTGCCCCATTGGTCAAGGTTCGCATGGATAGATGCCCAGGTACATAGAAGAGAGGTTGACAAGCAGGTCCAGAGGATATCCATGGTGCCTCGCCCACAGTTGGGCTCGGGCTGAAAGCCTACATGCTCCATTGGCGTCTCGTCAAAAGACAACCAGGAAACTATCAAGATAGAGTCGCCATGTTGGCTCGAAGAAGCGAGAGACAATTGCCAAGTTAGTCTGGCGACTCAGTATTGCCTGGCTTGACGAGATGCCTCAACAAGAGGAGAAGCGGCGCGTGCTGCCGAGAGCATATTGGCCAGGATCCCTAGTTGCATGAGATGACCCCTGTCAAATCGGGCCAAGCCCTCGCGGCCATAAAGCTGGAGTTCGCGATGGCTTCAGTTGATGTCTACATGCCAATGATCCCTTGGCACTGGATGGGGATATTGGTGATATAAAGCCATGCTTGAATGGAGTGGGATTGAATGAGGATATTCATATCCTTGCACGTCGCTTACAAGCAATCGAGTGCACCCATGGAATAGAGGACCCTGAATGGTCTCCACCTTTAGGGCATTACACTGGGGAATCGACAAAATCAACTCCCTCGCCCATGTTGATGAATGGCTATCAATGAAGGAATTGGAGAGAAGAAAGTAGGCTTGAAAGCCACACCTAGATCACTGGGAAGATGCATGGGTTTATGGGGGCTCACTTGAGCATAGCACGAGCACTTGCTGTGTTTGTTGGCTCCGCGTATTGGCTGGTCTGTCTGACACCTCCCACTCGGACATTTTCCTGAATGGGTGCAGATGGCTTTCATGTGCATGTGATATGTGCATGCGATGTCTCGTCGAGGGCTTCATCTGGGGTTGAACACCGTAACGGTCACTGATTGTGTATCGGAGAGAAGTTGGCCGGGTAGAGTGGACCCTCCGGACGGTAGCTATGTCCGGAGACAAAGTCGGACAGATACAGAGTCGTCCACCCAAACCGGAAAGATTCGGCGCCGATATGGTACAGGTCGCATCGGAGACAGGATGGGACGCGCGGGCAGCGACCCGTTGCCGGGAAGGAAGTGTGTAGTGGCCGTGGGGGAACATTCCATCGGCGGGTGTCTTTCCATCCAACGTGGCCGTCAACGCGGGAATTAACTACTACGAAGTAGGGGTGATGCAAGCGAAGGATGCTGAGCCACGCAGGCGTAAGCCTTTTCCATGGGACATGCGTCCCAGTCCCAGGATCGAGGGGATGGGTGTGCATGGCAACCGCATAAGGAAGACGGAGATGATCGTCAGCGGCAAAAACGCACCTTGCCATACGTAGCACATAGCACGTAGTATTGTTTACCGTGTCTGTTCCTGTCGGGCTGTTGATAAAAACCGGCTCCCCGACGCAGGCAGGCAGACGCAGAGCTCGATGCTGCTAGGGGTATTTGGCGGAGCCAGGGCCCCGTGTCCCGCTCCGCAACGGCGGAGTTGCGGAGGATGTGGGCCAACCCCTTGCCATTCCCAATCTCCCATCAAGACACTTCTCTGCCTTGTGGGGAATCGCCCTTCAGGTGTGAGGCCGCTCGCCACCACTAAAAACAGACCTGAGGCTGAGTCTGGGTCTGCTCCTTGACCTGAGAGAACGCGCTCGAGCGGCGGCCGTTGGAACTGGGGTTGGATTGTGGATATACTAATGTCGTAGATCTGAAGCATAGCTCAGGGAGGATCCCTCATTTGCAGGGTTCGCTTTCGTGTTCGCCAAACAGAGCAGCAGAAACAGAGTGTTTGAAGCAAGCTGCCATGATGAGTTGTCTATCAACATGTCGGGCTGTTCATGTACCTGTTATCTCCCTTCAGACGAGAGCTCCCGGACATAACAGCTCGCAGGTTTGAGCTGGGTTGTCCAGCAGCCCATCTTGAATGGTCGACTCCCGCGTTGGTAATGTGCCGAACCGGCATGTTCGTTATCCCGGGCATCTTGAGGCTATCTCCTTAATTACGATCCTGGCGTCGATGATAGCTCGGGGACAGTCGCCTAGGTGAGCCCTGAGCATGCCGTATGAACGACAAGGCATTTGAATGGGTCCATCCTGGCCCATGTCGTAGTCGGGTATCGATTGGACCGAAGAGCTGTTGTTGGTCAGATTACGGTGTCCGTACGGGCGGTCGAACACCTTGCCAAGAGTTCAGCGCGGAGTCCCAAGAATACCAATGTAGATCTTCACGGTGGTACAGTCTCACACCAAGTTAACGCAATAGGCAGACTCAAAACCTTGATTCGATCGATTCGTGGTTGTACTACCCAGTACCATGCCCTGTGCTTGGCTTGACAGAGGTCGGCACAACGTCCTCCCGAGACCGACACCGTGTCTCTGGTTTCTGGTTTCCTCACTGTCGAGCTACACGAGATGAGATGTGCGCCATTGCGTGGATGCGCATGTTTTGGAGCAGTCACACCGATACCGAGGCCTTTTGGGGAGTGCTTGTGGCATCATCAACGCATCGATGTGATGTACGCGCATCTCGTGCATCTCGTGCATCCATGATCGGTCTCGCAATCCGAGGCCGCCTGGCGTACCAGTTCCATCCCATTCCAGCCCACTGCCACGAGGACATCGGCAATAACGCTGCTGCCGCAGATGGTTCCCACTGGCCACCCTCCCCAAACGCCACCAGCACCTGGAGCGGCCGCCTGCACATCCCCCTCGACGACGACGGCCCCAGAGCCCTCAAGCCCACAAGCCGAACTGGCTGCACAGTTTTAGAGTGCCTGCTAGCTAGCGCGGGACGGGCTGACGGGTTCGCGGGCGGCGGG